>PYFS01002023.1:0-32529 GCA_003671545.1 Ophiognomonia clavigignenti-juglandacearum | reverse complement strand
TTTTTTTTTTTTTTTTAAAAAAAAAAAAAAAAAAAAAACCCCCTTTTTTTTTATTTTATAAATCATTCCCCCGCCCCCCCACCCCCCCCCCCCCCCCCCCGCCATTATCGCCGCTAACCCGCCGGCGATTATAGCCCCCATCCACCTACCTACTCTATCACCCCCGTCGACTTCCCGCCAGCGATTTAGGCCCCTATCTACTATCCACTCTATCACCCCTATCGATTTTATATAATCGATTTTAGCCCCCAGCGGCTTTATTATTAAGCATTATCCTTATACCTTATGGTCAACGCCCGTACTTTGCCCGGGGTATCGTTTCTATATATAAGAACTCTAGCTCCGGCTACGTTAATTTGTAAATATTAAATTATTTAAAATTAATATATCTTACATTTAGAATTTATTTGATCAATATCTTATATATCTAAATCCGATAAATTAATTATAGCGTTTTATAAATATAATTAATATAATTTTATTATTTTTCATACCTCTTTTATCTAAATAGAATTCCGATCTTTAGTGTAAGCCGCTAAAGGCTTATTTATATAATTAGCTTACCGCGAGCTAGGCGCCTTTATTCGTCTTTAAATCTTAATATAAGCTATACCGGGTTTATTTAACCCTATTTACGCCGCTCCCCTTATTCTAACTATCTTTAATATATTCCTAAAAATTACGCTCTTATATAGTTATAACGATTCTTATAGCTTTTCTTAAAGCGCTACCTTTTCTTTAATTATTTTATTTCGTATTTTATATTATTGCCTTAAGTATAAATAATTGCTATAAAGGCTATATATAAATAGGCCGTTATATATTAGGAATTATAATATAACTACCACCATTTTTTAGCTTCCAACTTATCGTAAAAGAATAATGCCCATTATTATTTTGGCCTATCCTAATTTAAACGATAATAGCTTTGATGATAGGGCAATAGAAATTATACCAAAAGCGGCGAAAATAGCCGTCGTACCTTTTTTCGCTATTTTTATCGAGGTTATTGGGCCTAATATTAATAATAGGCAGAATATTTGTTATAAATAGCTAATAATCGTCGGAATTAATAGATCTAAAACCTTTCTCTAGCCGATTATCTAATAGCTATCTACCAATCTATAAGGCGGGGGCATCGCTATAGGCGGCGTAGCAAAATAATTATATAGTAAAGTAAAGCATTCTATCCCCGGTTATAATTAAATAAACGGTTTAATTCTAATACCTTATTTTTAGTATTTGCTTTTTAGGTAATAAGGAAAGTCGTAATTATAAAATAAAATTATATTTATAAATAAATAAGTAATTGCAAAATCAAATCAACGTTAAAATCTCTTTTTACCTTTAATTATAGCCTTTATATATTTTACCGCTTTATAATTCTTTTCCCTATTTTTCGTCAAACTTAAGCTTTTTTTTTTTTAGGAAATTTTCCGAATTGCGGCCATTTTCGATAATTATACGAAGAGCTTAAATAGCAGTTTCGATTTTGGCTATACGACCTAGCTTTATAAATACGGGCAGGGTATCGCAGTTATAAATAGTAATATAATCGAGGAAGCGAATTAAAAGTCGGATCATTTACAAAATCGTTTATCCTTTTATTAGGCGTTATTCTATTAATAGCATTAAGGCAATTTATTATTTCCGAAAGCATAATATATAAACCGCTTTTATTATTAACCTTTTCCGTATAAATCTCCTTTTACGCCTCGGCCTAGCCTATATCGATAAGCGTTTATAAGTTATGCTATTGTTACGTTTCTAAGCGATCATCCTATAGTATAGTTATAATAATAAGCAGCTATAGGTTAGAGGCGACGCGGTAGAATAGATAATTCTAAAAGGAAAGCATGACGGCTATTATTAATAGGGAAGATGATATCGATTAGTAGCTATGGCAGACGGAAAGAATTTGGTTAGGAGAAAATTGTTTATAAGAGTTATTTATAAGAATTGTTTATAAGAATTGATTGAAAGAGGTTGTTTAGGAGAGAATTATTTAGGAGAGAATTATCTAGGAGAGAGTTGATTAGGAGAGAATTAATTAAGAGAGAAGTAAACGAGAAATAATTAATTGAAAAAGCGTTGATTAAATTACCTTGATTAAAATTAAGGTTTATAGAAATGCAAATACGTATAAAATAAACCGTTTAGGTAATTATTGCTATAACATAATTGCAATAATTATTTATAATTGCAGATTAATAGGATATTGCCAATTACATATCTTATAGCAACCCCTAATTATATCTTATAGTGATTTGCCTATACTTTAGCCATTTCGTTTTAATTTCTTTATAAAACGCCCCTTTAAAATTCCTTTAACATTGCCAGCTTTACCAAAATCACAGGGCATAGATATAGATTACGAAGGTCTGGCCATTATAGCCTAATCTTGCCATTATAGCTATTTTCAAACATACTACTACGCAAAATAAAATAAACGCCCAGCGGAAGGGAAGCAAATTATTCTATTTATTTAACTGATTTCCCTCCGTTTGCTCTCCCATAAGCTCTTCTGCCTCCTCGACCTTTGCCTCCTCGATTTCTACCTCTTTTAAACCAATCTACCGATTAATAAACGCTATAATAATACTTATTTCGATAAAGGCCTAACGTAAATATTAAATAAGCTCAGATACCATATAATTCTTATACTTTTATATAAAACCATTATATATCTTAAAGCTAAGATTTATTAATATTTGCGCTTTTCTCTACTCCGCTATTTATTATTATTTATTCAAAATATATTTAAAACCCTAACGATTAAATATATAATTTGCATATTATTACTTACTATCTAAAGACGAAGGTACGATATATAATAATCCTAGATATTTGCCATTTTAGAAAAACGGCTTATACGCTTAATAAGAAATATTGGCTATAGTATTTATAATATAAAAGGTAGCGGCTTCGATATTTTTAGCTATATAATCGCGATAGTTTTAAAATCGCTATTTAAGGTTATCTAGATATATAAGGCGTATAATAACTACTTAGCTAACCCCTATCGGTTATTATAATATCGTAAGGATATCGGCGTTTAAATGATTGTTTTCGTCCCGTTATATATCGGCCGCCTTAGGCAGGCCTACTTTTTCGAGGAATACATTAAGGTAAGCAAGGCTCGCCGGGTTCGTTTATTCTAAGGTTATAGCCGGCGTAGATTTAAGGGCTTTCTTAATAGCGGGTATTCGTAAAGGTTATTTACGATTTACGTAGGGTTTACAGCTAAGGCGGGAACGATATATTAGGTCGTTATTATTAATATATAAATAATATAATAAAAACCCGATAATTTACCTTTTTTCTATATTAGCATTTCCTTTTTATTATTATCTTTTTCGCTTTTATTATTTAGATCAATAGGGCGCCCGAGCGGCAATTTATAAGTCGTAGGCTGGCGCGATATCGTAGCCGTTAAAAAATATCTAAGAATATAGCGGCGTATTACTCGCTCTGCTAATATCTTATTTGCCGTTGCCGGGCTTTTTTCTTACGCCGCTATAGGTATTTTTATCGTTTCGAATAATTCAGCCGTAAAACGCGTTTTCGATCTAATCTTTTATATAAATATTATTTAAATTATAAAGTCGGATATAAAAGGCGGCTAAGGTTTATTAATCGATATAAATCTTATATTTTATTATAAAATCGGGCTTATTATCGTTTATATAAACGAAGGTGCGAATTTTTTCGACGATCGGCTTAGCAAATCCTCGTCGATAAAGGGGAATATAGGTTTTAAAGGGGTTGGCGTAGGCGTTAGAAGCTGCTTTATTATAGCAAAAGCTATAACCGTTACGAAAATCGCTGCTAATCTAGGATTTTTAGGCTAAGCAAATGTGGCATTCGACGGCTGGGCAGCTTAGTTAAGGAAGTGCGCCGATAACCTAAAGCCGAATAAATCTGTAAAGAACGACGGCTAAGTTATAAAAAAGGGAGGATATTAGGCGCGAATATTATCAAAATTTAAAAAAATTAATATCTATTTACTTACGTTTTATTACGAAGAAATGCTATCTTTTATATATTGCTTATAATATAATTAGAATTAATTAAACGAATTAATTATAATAAGAGCTATAGGGTAGAATTTGCCCGGGGTTATAATTTAGCTTTTACAAGCTATAAAGGCTTTACTAATGGCCAAGGTGCGATAATGGGCTAGCAGGTTTTTGTAAATCGTTAAATCGTAGAGGAGCTAATAACAGAACGGTTTAGGAAAGCATTCGCACATAACGACGATGCTTTAATAGCTATAACATTCGAAATAGATAAATAGCTTATTTTATATATCGAGAAATAGCGAATTTATAGCCTTTTAGATAAGATAGGGATCTTAACGCTCTTTATAAAAAGCAGGCGTTATCGAAAGGATATGCTTTACGGTCTATTTCCCGTTAAAAAAATCTTTATTTAGCATTAAGCGGGCTTACGCGTTATCGAAACGAAGTAGAAGCGATATACTATTTATATAAAAGGAAGCGCGGAATAAAAGATATTGGTAAAGTGGATTAAAGAGAAAAAAGCAAAAACGCGTTAATTTTCCATAAAAATATATAATTTTAAATTAGCGATACTTTATAGCCGTGGCAAACGCGGCATAGATTAGTAATAAAGGTAGAGGTATTGCTGTTAGCTAATTATTGCTGGCGTTTATAATTGCTATTTGCTATTATAATTATAATTAGCTAATTATTAGTAACGTTAAACAATTCGCAAAATACGGAAACGCGTTTTCCATTAGCGTACATTATTTTAAATTTGCGATATTTTATGGCTATAGCAAGCGCAGCACGGAATAATAATAATTAAATATTATAATTATAATCAGCTAATTAGTAATAGCGATTATAATTACTATTTGCTATTATAATTATAAATAGCTAATTATTAATAGCGTTAAGCGCGTCTTCTATTAATATACATTATTTCAAATTTACGATATTTCGTAGCTATAGCAAACGCAATACAGAATAATAATAATTAAGCGTTATAATTATAATTAGCTAATTGGTAATAGCGGTTATAATTGCCGCTTGCTATTACAATTATAAATAGCTAATTATTGATAGCGTTGAGCGCGTTTTTTATTAACGTACGTTATTTCAAGTTTGCGATGCTTCGTAGCCGTGGCAAGCGCAATACGGAATAGCAACAGCTAGGCGTTACAATTATAGCCTATTATTACAATTATAATCAGCTGGTTGTTGGTGGCGTTAAGCAATTCGCGAAATATAGAAGCGCGTTTTCTATTAATATACGTTATTTCAAATTTGCGACGCTTTATGGCCATAGCCGGCGCAATACGGAATAGCAATTGTTAAGCATTGCAATTATAACCTATTATTATAATTATAATTAGCTGGTTATTGGTAGCGTTAAGCAATTCGCGAAATGCGGAAGCGCGTTTTCTATTAATATATATTATTTTAAATTTACAATATGTTATAGCTATAACAGCCGCAGCACAGAATAGCAATAGCTAGGCGTTACAATTATAACTTATTATTATAATTACCATTTTATTTTTTTCTTTCTTTCCTTTATTTCGGAATTGCTATCTCATCTTTCTTAACCCGAGCCGCTATTTTTAAAAAACAGCTTATAGCCTATCGGGCATCGCCGGATATATTTTATATAAATAAAGCAATATTTTTTATAATAAGCTTATATTTATCGGTTATTAATTAGTATTTCTTTGCTTTATAACTCGCTATTTTTTACGAAATAAAATATATCATCGCCTTTTGCCCATTACTATATATATTAGCTCTACCACCTATATAATATAACCCCCTACCTACCGCCTTCTCGCCTTTAGCCTTTAATCGGAAGCTAAATACCAGATTAATATTAAAAGAAATATAGGCAGATTAAGGAAATATACCGTCGTTTTCGGGCGTTAGCTATACCGACCAGATATTGGCCGCTATCGCTTCGTCTATATTATTACTATAATCTTAGCTAAAGCGCTCGTTTTTAAGGAGGCGGCGGCGGATCTTATTCGCTTTATCTACAGCCAATTCGTATACCTCGCGTAAGGTTCGTAATTCTTCGGTAACGCGCGTGTATTTAAAGTTATCGGATATTGCTTACGTTAACTCGTCGACGACGGTTTCGTAATCGGCGATATACACCTCGGCTATATCGATATACAAATAGATATAAATAAATAGATAAACGCGGCGGCTAGCGGCCGTTCGCAACGCCTAAAAAGCCACTTCGGCCTTAACTTTCTAAACCTCGGATAAATAATCGCTAGCCATCTATAAATAAAATCTTTCCTATATTTTAGCGTCCGCGGATATAAGCGTAATGCTATTATTTAGGAAAGTAAGGCTAAATCGGGATTAATACGCATCGGCGAGGGCCTCGAAAATTATAACGTAACGTCGAACAAAAAGCATAATACTATATAGCTAGGCAGATATTTATAAATAAACGCCGATCTCGTTTTAAAGAGGCGGAGATTTACGGGCTAGATTAATATACGTATAAAAAGTTTATTAGCCGAATTTATTTAAAAAAGGCGGTACGCGTATAGGTTAGCTTATTAAAATAGTTAAAAAAAAAAGAATAATTTTGGGAAAAGACGAAGCGGATTAATTGATTTTATAAATAGGCATATCGCGTTTAAAGTTTGGGTTTGGGCTACTATTTTAGCCTTATATTAACGCCTATCTTTATAAAGCAAGAACAAGGGGTTCGCGTATTTATCTATTTTTACGCTAACAATAAACGGCTATCGTCTTTTGCTTAATATAATAAACGCGGTAAAAAGAGATTTGCATATATAGGTTTGATATAAGGGGCGAGAAGGAAGAAGATCGAATTACTTTGTTATAATATAAGGAAAGAGGTCCGTTTTCTCGCGTATTGGTTTAATATATAAATAGAAAAGAAGAAGATTACGTTTCTTTGCTATTATATAAGGAAAAAAGGATATTTTTTTTTAGTTTAAGCGCTACAAACACGAGAAATATAATTAGTAAAAAAATCGCTAAGGGGTATAAGGTAAGAGCGTTATTTAAGGAAATAATATTAAGTCTAGTCTTATATTAAAGAAGCCTTTTTTTGCGGCGCTTATAAATATTAACGTAATAACGAGGTTTGCATCCTAATTAAAAGGTCATTAGCTATTACGAATATAACAGCCAAGGTGATTTGGATAAATGGGTTTAGGCGCTTACCCTTTTTTTCGTATTATTAAAAATTATTAGCATAGATATAGTAATTATATATAAAAGCAAATCTATTTTTTTTCATAATATTATTAAATAGCGTTTTTTTGGTTATATAACCCTTTTCCTATTTAATTTCGTCCTAACCTATATTTTTATAATTATAGCCGAAAATAAACAAATTTATACCCTAAATTAGCTCTTTCCGCCTTTATACTTTTCTCCTTTTATATTTATAGCTACTTTTAACCTTATCTATCTTTACTATCTAATTCGATATCCGGTATAGCGGCAATATTTTCGATAATATATAATAACTCGTGCTTTTTAGCAAATAGGCCCTTTTGGCGTTATGCTAATAACATTATAGCCGCTTTATTTTCGTAGCCGCCTTTAAGATAAAACGCGAATTATTAGTCGTTGAGTTTTTGGGGTATTATCTATATATTATTTAGCTAGGCTTATTGGATATATATAATCCGATCGTTATCCGGCAAAATATAAAAGTTTTACATATTATAGCGGGGATCTTCTGCCTTGCTCCGGCGGGCTTAAGCTAGGTGGAAAGCGGCACGGCGTATATCTTTCGCATTATCGTAATCGCCTTCCGAGATTAAATAGCATTTATAAATCTATAACGCCCGGATCACAACGAACCATATTTATCCCCGGGTATTAATATAAAAGAAATTAATAATATAAATTATACGAACGATATACCCTCGCTTCGATATATATAGCCCGTCGATCTTTATATTATAGCCTTTTTTCTATCAATAGCATATTATCGATAATGCGGAGCAAGCCTTCGTATTATGCGATGGTATTGGCTTAGTTACGGATTTCGTAATCTTCCCGTTATCGAAATTAATCGAGCATCTCCTTTAATAACTAGGCCATTTCGAAATATAATTGCCAATAAAAAAGGATAGAATTTTGTTATTAAGGTATAATAAAAAATAAACGGATTGGTTTTATTTTTGGGTATATATAGATAAAAGGATATTACCTAAATAATTACGGAGATATTTTATCGTAATAAAAAGCGGGCAAGAAAATAATATCGTAGTATATATAGATATATCTTTTACTCGCGTATTATAAACAGGCAAGCACGTATATTAAAATAAGCTGCTTAGGGTAATTATTCGTTAGGCGTAGCTAGGCGGCGTATATAATAATATAAATATCGCGGAATCCGTTATCGTAGCTGCCCGGCAACCTTCTTTATAATCAATAATCACCATCCGCTAAGATAATATAAATAGGTCCTTAATCATTCTTCTTTTAATAGCTTATTTCGTAAATATTTCGATTTCATCTTCGCTATTATCATAAAGAAACGATTCAATCTTTGCTATTCCCTTTTTTATTGCGCTTTTTAACGAGGGTCGGTGGCGATAATACGTTGCTAAAGAGATTATCGGCTTCGAATACGGTAGAAGGTCGCGCGTAGCGATATAAGGCCGCCGAGAAACGGGCTAAATCTACGTAATAGGTGCTACCGCTTATATAAACCGCCCGTAGATATAACGAAACCGGCATTATAAAACCTTGCCTTTCTTAATCCTTTTTATTTTTATCGTCGTTTTCGTTTGGTTATATAAATTTAATATCGCTTAAGCGTTTGGTATATTTCTTTTTCGGCGTTTTGGGTTTTATGGCCGCTGCGGCGCCGGTTTCGCTATCTGCGTTAAAGGCTATAAACGCGAAGGCGGGGGGTACGGTATATATAGCTAACCTGCACCGAGCCTAATAGTTATTATATATACAATAAGCATAAGCCCCCCTCGGAATCACATTTAAGAATATTGCCGGCGCCTATATATACCTTACCCAAAGATTATCGCCCTTAACGTACGAATAATATATTTGCTAAATCGGTTATAGCTAGCCTATGATTTGGATTAAGATGGCTTTAAGGTTATAATTGATCGTAGATATATTATTACCTAATTGATATTTTATTATTTAACCGTTCTATAGCGTTTAATATATTCATTGATTAATAAGCGCCAGCTTGCCTAGCTATATAACTAGCTTATTTTAAGGCTTTTTAGACGCTACGCCGTTTTCGGAAAGGTAAGCTTATATAAAGGCCGGATACGATGCTACGGTATATTCCTAAGCAAAAAGGCTATTTACGTTAGCTATTACGATAACGGATATCGGGTCGTTAGGGTTGCTCGATATACCGGCGGTCGTTATCGTGATTAGGTAATCGGATATTATTGCTAAAAAGGCATGGTTTATAGCGATACCGTAATATAGCAATAATATATAAAAAAGATCGAAAAGGATCGATAGTTATATAGGGGAAGGGCGTGGTGGTATAGAAAGTGTTATATCGTTTATCGCTTAGTTACGCGGTAAAAAGGGAAGAAAAGCGTAAAATATATTAGGGCGGAATTATATATCGGAGTAAATAACGTCGTTGCTATTAACGTAATCACCCCGACTTTATCGTCGCTATCTTTAGGATATGTCTTTATCGCAATAGCCTACCGTTAAGCTAAGAATGATCCCATTTAACTAGCCTGGTCGTATTTATATTATATATCTATATTCGATTTTCGTTCCCGTACGCCCCAGGCAAGCCACGGCTATACGCCTTATCGCAAAGCCTTTGCTAACGAAGCTATCGTTTGGTATACGAAAGTCCCTTATATCGTTCGATCGTATAATAAGAAGAGATTTCGCTATTTCGCCGGTTATTAGTTATTAGGATTATTATATTAAAACAAAAATACGCCCTCTTTTTAATTATATAATTAGCTATAAACATTAGTTTCCCTTTAAAGATAATGGTCTTAGCTTTATAAAATTTCCCTTACCGCTTTTTTTTATTTTTTTAATAATAATCGTTATTACAAAAAAGTCGGTTAACGGCTATTTATATAATCTTTACCGCTCCTTTTTCTTCTTTTTTTCGTTAATATAATGCGTAAAAGGTATTAGTAACGCCCTATCCTTTCGTTTCCCTAGGCATAACGGCGATATACCGCGGGCGCTTTTAATTTTGCTATAATATATTGCGTATTTTATTATCGAAATGCATAGGGATCCGTTTCGTAATAACGATCGGAAGGGGCGTATTATAGGTTATTAGCGTAAAAGTCGATTAGCCTATTCGCCTAAGGTAATAAAAGGCTTTTAAGTAAGGTTCTTCGGCGTGGTCGGATTAGGAATAAAAGGAAAGAATTTGGGCTTATGCGATAGGATTATCGTTTCGCTTTTTTCGGCGGATATATATAAAGAGATTATCGGGGTTATTATCGTTATTATACATATCTTTTGGTTAGCTATCGCTTTTAAGTAATTAAAACCGCTTTTTCCGGCGCTTAACTTATTTTTCCGAATGCTAGCCTTTTTGATTTACGTATGCCCGGGCGCGCGAAATAATCGATATCGCTATTATAGCTAAGAATATCGTTCGCGTTATATTGGGCTTATCGTAATAGCTAGGATTCCTTTATCCGTTCGCCCCTTTTTCGGAGCTTGGCGAAGAATATAACCTAGATATTGTGCGATAGACGATATTAGCTAAGCTATGCTTTTATAAAAAAAGCTATTTATAAATGGTGGTAAGCGGTGCTTGGGGACGGTATTGTTTATTATTAGTTTATATATAGCCGGGCTTATTTTATAAATCCGAATTATTTCGCCTATATTTATAATTAGGGAAGCCGCCAATTAACGTATATCCGCTATTGCCGGCTTTGATGGGGATAAGATTATTATAAATGCGAAAATATTCCTTTTTTTTTATTATTTATTTATATAAATATTCCCTTCCTCCTTTTACGTATAATTAAAGCTTAGCTACTAAAGGAATATAAACGCTTCGAATAGCATAGATGGTATTAATAAATTATATAGCTTATAGCTAACCCGTTTTCAATTCTTTACCTTCTCTGGGTTTTTTTTGATCGACCTCTATAAAGCCGACTAATCTGTTTATATAGACGATTCGTTAATCTCCGATGCGCTTTTCTTTATTTCGTCGTCGGATTCGCTCTTTTCCTTAGATAATATATCCTCCGACCCCTCCCTAAGCTCCACTTCCGTTAAATTTATCTTAATTATACGCCGGCATATGAATATATATAGGCAATCCGAATATATTATCCCCCGCTTTTAATTTCCTTCGGTAAATTTCGCATTCCTCGTATATTTTACGACTAGGTCTTGTAATGCCTCTTTGCATTGTTTATCTTAAGTATATTTATATTCGGCGTCTTTAGTTAATATTAATTATATCTAATCGCGCCTTTATAGATATACGTCTCGTATACCTACTTAAAGCCTTGCGTATACAAGGTTATAAGCGTACCGCCTTTACTTTATCCGTAAAGCTAGGTATATAATTTCTACTTTTAACGTTTTGGTACGGTTTTTAAGGTCGACGACCGTTATTTGATATAAATAAGCCTTTTTTATATAGCGGTCTGTGTATTCCGGCTTTAACCCTAAATATGCGTAGTATATTTTGTCGATTAGGTATGTCTGGTGTTTAATTTTTCGGTTGTTTATCGCTTATATAGCGATCTCGTTATTTTCGCTCTAAAGCCGGCGGAACTCGTTTTTATAATTGGACTGCGCTAGATATAATCGCAAATCGCGTTCCGCTAACGTATAGCTAGCATTGTATTAATTATAATTTATACGAATATTCTTCGTAGGTTTATTTATGTGTAGCGTAATAGGTAGGTGTTATAGCGTTATGGTGGTACGAATAGTATGGGTTGGGTAGAGCGGCTATTGGTGAGCAAATATGTTATCGGTGGCGTAGGAAAAGAAGGGAAAAGGAAGAGATCGGTTTCGTAGTCGGATATCTCGAGGGAGGCTATATATACCTAAGCCTAAGAGATGATATAAAAGGTTTATTTGTTATCGAGGGTTTTAGGTGCTAAACGCCCTATATTATTCGGCCTATATTATATATTGCTTACGCTTTAAGAAATAAAGCATCCTAGCTACTCCGCTTATAAGTTATTAGGAAATCTAAATATTAGGGTTCTCCGAAATAAAACGAAGAGGCCGTCGGGAATGTTATTTTAAATATTTTTTTTATAATATTATTAATAAAGATAAACCGGACCTTAGGAGGGTAATATCACGATTATACCTTTTATCGTGCTATTCGTATAGATATCTAACCTAAAGCAGATAGGTTTCGCTATATATATAAATATATAATTGGATTTATTTAATAGGGAAGGGTAATAAATTGCCTATTTATTAGCGGCTATAGCTTTGCTTCTTTTTACCTTCGGAAACGTTTCCTCGGATAATATAATATTAATTTGCCACGAAGCCTAGCTATTATAATAGCCCCCCTCCTTCGACCACCCTCCTATCCTCCCCCCTCCTTAACGATATTTCCCCGAGACCGTTTTAGCGTAGGCGATCGCTTTGGGTATATAAAATGCAACGGGCCCGCTGTATTATATATATAATCGACATAATAATATTTATATTTTACGTAGCGCCTAGGAATATACGAAATTCGGTTATTTGATATTTGGTCATAATATAATAAGCGATGAGGCGTATAGATAGCATTATCATATTGATATAATGCAATAAAGCTTTATCTTTAATAGGCGTTAGGCGGTAGACGGCTTTTAAATAGTCGGGATCCTGCTTAATATCGAAGGTTTTTTCGATTTCGCTATTAGGGATAATAACGGCTATTATGATAAGGTAATATTAGTATCGGGCGTATTAGGAAGGCAGTTACTATATATATATCGGCGGTAGAGCAAGGTGGGCGTAGGAGGAGAGCAATATAGACGAGCGCTTCCTACCTAGGAAAAATCCTAAAATAACCATATTTAACGATATAATATAAATGGCTACGTTTAAGTAAGCGTAACGTAGGCCGGCCCGATTAGATCCGGCGGCGACGAGGTTCGTAATAGCGTTTATTATGATGCGTTTTTATATAAGGGTTTAGGGTTTAGCGCCGTAGGCCCTATTTGCTATATATATTCTTATTAAAAACCTTTTCCCTTTTTTAAGAAGCGGCTTTAATTTTCCTTCCTTTTATCTCCTCCCCGACCCCTTTTCTAATAAACCCCTTTCCTTTAACTAAAGACTTTATCTATATTCTTTAGATAAATCAATTTATTATTTATTTATAAAGCGGATTTATCTTAATACTTTCTTTTTTCTTATATATTATTAAACGCCTTTACCTTTTCCGACCTTCCTTTACTAACTCTAATAACGATATATATTAGCAACCTTTTTTATTTTTATAAATAGTTTATTAGCATAATAACGGTGCCCCCCTATATAACGATTAATAGGCTCTTTCCTGGCAAATGAATTATTATAAATTTTTCGGCGTTCCGATAATTATTAGCCGCGATACGCTAGATATTGCTTTTAAAGCTTATTATAATAATATAGATTCGGACTTTATATAGGACCTGATTAATTAAGCCGAATATAACCGCCGAAATCTGCTGCTAGTTTAGATACATCGTGATTTTGGCAATAACGTTGCCCATATAGCTTATAATACCTTTTATAACCTGATTATCCCCGGCCTTTTCGTATACGGTTTTAGCTAGCCCCCGATATAAAGCTTTATCTTAGCGCTTACTTTATATACTTTATCGCCGCCCCGTATAAGCCATTCGATTATTAACCTATCGTCCCCGGATCCTTTTAATAGCAGCGGCAATTTTATAATTTTTAGCGATACGCCGTAAGGCCCCTGATAATCTGGCTTCGGCCCCGAATAGTATTGCGATCGCGTGTTTATTATTAGCAGCACGGCTATATATTAGCTATTCGGCTATTAATCCGTAAAGCAAGGTATATTATCCGCCCGCTTTTTCCCGCCTGCCTATTAATATAATTTTAAAAAAGCCCGCTATCTCGCTTCGTATTAAAATCGAAACGATGCCCGATATCAAGCCGACGCCCGACTCCGAAAATAAATTCCGATATTGTTCGAAGCGACCTAAAGTTGGCTTTGTCGAGCAACTTATGAATAATTAAGACCTATACCGGCTTTAGCTTATTTAATTTTAAGATCTTTCGCGTTTATGCCGTAACCGCGATATATTATATAATATTATATACGATAGCCTTTTATAAACTTTTACCAACGATATGTTCGCTTTAACCAAAGCGTAAGCGGCTATTTTTAAGGAGGTTATAAAGCACGGGCGTTTAAAGAGCTATTTTATAATCTTATTAAATACGCTGTTCGAATTCTAGGGTATAAAGTTCAATAATTATAGCAAGCCGATATAACGTAGATAATTTATTATAATTTAAGGGTCGTTTTTGCGAAGTAGTTAGAAAAAAGATTTTATCTTAAATATAGCTTTATTTTATAAATAATAGATAATAAACGGATTTTCTTTTCCTTTTTCTAATGCGTTGTTCTATAGCTATATCTTATATTTTAGCATAGGATTATATCCCTTTAACCTATAAACGATCGTTATAAATATCGAAATTATTATAATGGTAAAAGCCTATGCCCGGCTGTATATATATGCTATATTAGGCGCCGCGTTAGGATTTACGAAAGGGCTGTAGCTATTTCCCCGGGGAAATAATATATACCGCCTACCTTTATTCGACGTATAGAAAGGGCGTATATATGCTTCGTAATAAAAACAAAACCACTCCGGGTACCGAATATTAAAAGCGCGTATAACGCGCCTCCGTAATATATCATATATATAGGCTAATAAGCCGGGACCTTTCTTATTAAAGAATAGTACGGAGCGTTAGGATAAGGTAGAAGTTCGAAAGTGGGATATAAAATAAGTTATTAATTATTTGCGTTAAAAAGGAAAAATATATTATACCGTCTTATTATTATATTATAATTAAGGCTTAATAATATAAAAATATTCTTTAGATTTTTTTTTTTTCGCCGGGTATTATTATTAATTAGACCGTTTAATACTTTCCCGTTTATGCTACCGCCCGAACGCCTAATTTTGATTACCGTTATATATGCCTTTATCCACCGAACCGTTTAAATCGCTTAATTTCCGGTATTTATTATTATTAGTTATATTCCTAAGCAAAGCGCGGGCTACCGGTTTATTAAAATAGGTCGGGCTTATAATATTGGATAAAGCGATCGATATAGTGCGGGTCGAGGTAATAGATTCGGTGCGAGCGTATATATCTTTAATGTTAGCTAAGATACGTTTTAGGATAATTATGACGAAGGACGATATAACGTTTTTTATAGCGCCGAAGACGAGGCCTTTTATTTTTACGCGAGCTTACGTATAATTAATAGATATTGCTAATAGGGGAATATTAAGCGTATTTTTATTTTAGCGGAGATTAGGTAGAATATTTGGCTATTTTTATTAACGAAGCGAGGTAGCGTATTTTCGTTATTAAGGACCGGCGCGTTAAAGGAAGTAGCCGACGAAAAATGTGGAAAAGAGCCGTTTATATTCGAAGCGAATTGGCTAAAACCGGACGATAATATATAAGAGCCCGAACCGGAAGCTATCCGATTTTGCGAAATATACGAAAGAGCGCGAAAATAAGTAGCGTTGTTAGATATGGTTGTTATTATAGGGAAGGAGATCGGTAATAGGAATTGGGTTGGTATAGAAAAGTTAGAAGAGAGCGGTTAATAGGTAGGTAAGGTGGTGGGAGGAGAAAGGAAGAGAAAAGTAGCCCGTCGTTGTCGGCGGCGTAGAAATAATATAGTAATCCCTTTGCTATTGTATAGGGATAGGGTAGATCTTTGTCTTGTTTATTTATATAGCTACCTTAAGTTAGGTTTTTTCCTTTTTTTCTACCGCGTTAGGGTTGACGACGACGAGGTCTAGCAATAGTAGGAGGGGGGCGTCTTTCTTTTTTCCGGGGTTATAATTGCTATTAATCGTCTTTTTCTTCCTTCGATAAGGTCGCGATGCGCTAGTGTTCAGCTATATTGGTAATGCCTAGCCCAATAGGCCGGAAATAGTATCAATATAACTGGTTTGCTTGATTTAGCGGCCTGTTATTGCTCTAGCTTATATTGATTATAGATTTTGTAATTGATATAGCTTATTCTAGCTAGCGTTTGCTATTATAAGAGATTTTATAATTGCTAGAGCTTTATTGATATATATAATAGCCGTTTTTATTAGGTATAGTCTTTATTTTATTAGAGTTGGGCGGCGTTAGCGCTTTTCGCAATAGGTTTATATAAATCTATATATAATTATTGCTATTAATTGCTAGCGTTCGCAATTGCAAGGGATTTTGCAGTTGCCAGCGCCTACTATATATTCTAATTGCCAATATTTGTAATTGCAAGAGATTTTGCAGTTGTTAGAGTTTATTATTTTCAATAATTACTTTTGCTAGATTTTGTAATTATTAAAGCTTATTATTGCTAAAGACTTTAATTGCCAGATTTTGCAATTGCAAGATATTTTGCAGTTGTTAGAGCTTATTATTGCTAAAGAATCTAATTGCCAGATTTTGTAGTTATAAGGGATTTTGCAATTGCTAAAGCTTATTATTGCCAGATTCTGTAATTATAGGAGATTTTATAGTTGCTAGAGCGTATTATTGCTAGATTTTATAATTGTAAGAGATTTTGCAGTTGCCAGAGCCCACTATTTCTAACGATTACTTTTGCTAGATTTTGCAATTGCAAGGGATTTTTCAATTGCCAGAGCTTATTATTTCCAACGATTACTTTTGCTAGATTTTGCAGTTGTTAGAGCTTATTATTTCCAACGATTACTTTTGCTAGATTTTGCAATTCAAGGGATTTTATAGTTGCTAGAGCCTATTATTTCCAAAGATTATTATTGCCAGATTTTGCGATTGCCATAGCTTATTATTGCCAAAGATTCTAATTGCTAGTGTTTGCAATTATAAGTGTTGGATTAGCCCGATAATAGTGACGAGGGCTTTAGACGTACGAGTTATTATTTCCTCGGTTAGCTGACTTCGGATTTATAAAACCGTTTCCCACCTTAAATAGCTAGCTACTTATTTTAATTCTTCTATATAGACCTAAACAATTCACTTACTCTACTAATATTTATTGACTATATATACGTTTTATCTATCGCGATACCCTAAGCCCTATCAATATTAATCAGTGGTTATTATATATATTATAGATTCGCAAAATAGCTATTTCTCGAAAAACGCTATTATTAATAAGCTCTGCCGACTAGCCCTTTAACGGAGATTGCTAATTAGCCCTCGTTAATAAATATTCTATTTAACGCCTAGACATTAAATAGGAGGATACGCTTCTGCAAACGATAGAAACGACAAACCATTATCAAACGCCAGATATTCGCTTACTTAAACGCCGCTTACATTTTAACGACAAGATAATATCGTTCTTATTAATTTTCGATAACGATAAACACCTTAAACGGAAGGCCATCTATACCGACCATATATCAGCAACGCTATTATACGCTAAAACTAGGTTTTAAAGCTGAACTCTATTCCTTAACCCAATCTTCCCCGCAACAATAACCATTTTAAAGATATTTAAAAATGACGATAACGATATTTTTAAAAAAGCAAATCTACCCGACTAATCCCATGCCGAAGAGGCACCATTCGGATAGATTTTTAACCGTTTTATCAAAAACGATTATTAGGACGATAAAGACCTTCCTCTAAACGCCATTTCCTACCAATTCGTTATATATATCGCCCGCTTTCCCTTCGAGATAACGGATAACGAATATGATAGCTTTTTATGGGGAATCTTCCGTAAAACCTTTAAGAATTAATCTTTCGATATATAGAAAAACGTCCATTTATAGGTTAGATTATATATCAAAAACCAATTACGCCGCCAAAGTATCTATATCCTAGCCGTATTTAGGCGAAGGGAAAATTTTGGACAACTTTAATATATATTTCCCCCGAAAATACTACCTTTTAGAGATTTTGATTATAAGAAAAATATAGATTTTCTTAAGGTTTTCGGCCCCTTTAATAAGAAGAAATACGCAAAAAGGATATACGACTTATTGGACAACCGTATATAAGCGTTTTATATTACATATAAGATTATGAAAATCGAGCCGGATTAATGCTATAAAGTCTTCCTTTTAACCTTGATCGGCAAAATAGAGAAATTCTACTTCGATTACCTTATAAAATATAATTCATTTTATAATATTTATATTAAATTAAAGCAATATTTCGAATAAAAGGTCACCTGTATAACGTATTATACCGACTAGTCTATTATGACCTATTCCAACCTCTACGATAGACGGAAAGAGGGCGAGACCTACATAGATATCCTTAACCAAATATTAAACAAATTCCAATTATGCTAACGGGCTTTCGGATAAGATTATGCCGGCGAAACCTTATTTAAATTATAGGTCTAAGCCGTTATAGCAGGCCTTTCGGAATTCGAATATACCCTTTAGAAATTATATCCGATAGCTAAAGGATTTTTTAGCGAAATACGTTTATTTCTTAGTATTATCCTAATCCGATAACGATAAGCAAATCGTCAAGCCCTTTTCTATTGGACGTTTAATTATAATAAGCATATCTATAATGATTCGTATAATCATACGGAATATACGTTTTATACCGACCAGAATTTTAGAGGCCCCGGAAAAGCCCGATATTTAAAGAATATAGAAAAGCCGATAAAATATTGGCCTCGCGAAGGAAATAAAACCTACGTTTTCTAATAAATTTTATAATGATGATCGTCAATGAGATTACGTTAAATACCCAATTTATTATCACCGGCAACCTTATATATTAGATTTCTATTAAATACCGCTGCGTAATATATAATATATTCGTATTAGAGATATATAACATGATTTCAAGCTTCGATATAGGCCTTTCTATAATAATAACTTTTCGATTTATCATTAAATATATCGGATTGCCTCCGATTCCCTTTATCCTTTGCACAAATTTACGAAATCTATATAATTGCCTAATCAAATTAGGCGTATTTAACGAAAAACGGCTTATGATCGACGTTATAGCATTTCGGGAATTATACGAAAAGCGTAAAAGATCGGAAATCAGATAAATCGATGGTCGCGACAACCCCGCCGATGCTATGATAAAAACGACACCTAATCCAACGCTATCCAACTTCATCGATAACAACGAATTAACGATTCGGCGGGAAGGATTCGTAAACAAACCCGGCGGCACAATCAATACTATAAACTACAATATCGCCAATAAAAATAATGCCTAATTCGATAACCGCTCCAACATATTTTTTTAATACCTTTACCTTTACAATGTTATTGTATTCCTTTATCGTAACTTTTAACAACCACCAAAATATAAAATAGCAAAAATAAAGATCGTCTTTATATAAATCTTGGCAAACACCTAATACCACGATAACGCCTTTATCCCTATAGCTTATCTAAAATAACTACGCATTAAGACCGCCCACTTTCGTTTAGCTTTACAATCGTATAAACTATATATAACAAACCTTACCCCTACGAAAGGCCGTTTTAAAATATAGGTTTACTGCCGCTTCGATTAAAAGGATACGATAAATCGCCGTATAAGCTAATTAGGCCAACGTAAGATAATTATCGTTAGCTGGCCGCTAAACAAAGATAACCAATCCCCGCCCAATTATTATTATAAATTAAAACCTTTAAAAATATTAAGATCCGCCTAAAATTAGAAACTTATATAATTAAATCAAGGAAATATCTTTGGCCGTATCGAAGGGAGGTCGATTTAGTATAATATTTTTCAAGTTTTTCGATATAGCTTAAGTCGGACCCCGGATCCCGCCGATCGGATAGAATTTTAACGATATTCCCGATTTTAATTAGCTTTATAAAAATACGGTTGATTATTATCGGGGAGATTATAGGTTCGAACCTTTATTTTTAGAAACGGTCCCAATTTACAAAAGAAAAAGAATTGCATATTAGACCAGCCCGATAATAATAACGAGGGCTTTAGATATACGAGTTATTATTTCTTCGGCTAGCTGATTTAGATATAGAACTATTTCCCACCTTCTATAGCTAGCTACTTATTATCGTCTTCCTACATAAACCTAGACAATTCACTTACTTTAATAATATTTATTAATTATATATACGTTTTATCTATACCGGTACCCTAAGCCCTATTAACAATAAGAGATTTTGCAATTGCTAAAGCTTATTATTTCCAATAATTACTTTTGCTAGATTTTATAATTGCCAGAGATTATTATTGCTAGATTTTGCAATTATAAAAGATTTTGCAATTATTAGAGCCTATTATTGCTAAAAAATCTAATTGCTAACGTTTGCAACTATAGGAGATTCCGCAATTACCAGCGCCTATTACTTCTAAAGATTACTTTTGCTAAATTTAATAATTATAAAAGATTTTATTTACTAGATTTTATAATTAAAAGGATTTTGCAATTGCTAAAGCTTATTATTTCCAATTATTATTTTTGCCAGATTTTATAATTACAAAAGATCTTACAATTGCCTGATTTTGCAATTTAAAAGATTTTATAATTGCCAAAGCTTATTATTGCCAAAGATTTTAATTGCTAGATTTTGTAATTCAAAAGATTTTATAATTGCTAAAGCTTATTATTACTAATGATTACTTTTGCTAGGTTTTGCAATTTAAAAGATTTTATAATTACCAAAGCTTATTATTCCTATACCGTATAATAACTAAAGCTTATTTATATTATAGAAATTATATATTAAGCATAGAAGAATATATAAAACGAACCCTCTAACTTTAGCTTTTAATCACTTATCTATTGCCTATATTATTTTTTATTTTAACCTATATCATTTTAGTTTATTCCTTAGATCGATTAAAGCCCGCCGTAAGCCATAACTTTATAAATGAGATTAACAGCTTTATAACTTATTCGTCTAAAGCTAGCTGCTATAGCAATAACAACCACCTATTTATAAATTTCCGCTTTTATTTTTCTAACCTTACCGAATCTCGCGCTTTTCTCTTTCTCTCTATTGCTATTATACCAATAAGCGCCCTCCTAAAACCTTACCGTTAATATATACTAGCGATATTCCCTCTCTACCTATTTCGTAAAGCCGACTAAGCGCCTAACCTACAATATCCTATTTATATTGCTGCCTTATTTCTACCGCCCAATATAAGCCTATTTCGATCTATATATTTAAGCTAGCGATAAGAAGGCTTTTACCCGGGGCAAGAGCCAATATAACCTATATCCTTACTATATTTCCTTCGCAAATTGCCTAATTTCCTTTTCTTCCCTTCGCTAATCATCATTATCTTTAACACCTTTCCCGTTAATAGCTTTTCTTTTGATTATATAATACAAAATAAATCTAATCCTTTTTTATATCTTATCCTTCCTTACGAATACGCGGCCGCTAACGCGTAACCTTTTTCCCGCTTTTTAGCACTATAACTATTATTCGCCAAATTCCTACCGTTTATACCGCCCTCGACGCCTCCTACTTTTCGTAATTAGGCTTATACCTCTACGAGCATAACGCCCTAACCTCTATCATCGATAAAGCGGTTTTAGGTGCTTACTATAATTCCCTGATCCGCGTATATCTCGTTTATATTAATACTATTACGATCGAGGTGGTTTATTAGAATTTACATATAGCCGATGCTTATGCCTATTACTTACCGATCTATATAACGTTATATATCGATCTAATAGACGCCTATATAACTAACGAAGCTTTTATCTAAAATAATATCTCGGAGGCTATTAGCAGCATAATCGAATAAGATATACGCTTGACCGAATTTTACGTTTTAATAAAAATAGCCGAAAAAATATATCTAATTGTTTATATAGCTTGTTGCCTCCTCCCCCGCGCCCTACGCCTATACTTAATCCTTTTCCTCGATATAGAGGTCAACCTTGCCGAGAATCGCCGGCAAGCTAACCTTCTTTCCGAAAACGATAATATACTTTCCGCCCTTTAGCTATTTCCACTATTTGATTTATTAATTTCTCTTTATAAATAACGATTAATCTCTATATTATTTTAATGTATTCGGTAAGTATAGTTAAGAGCTAGTGGGGTTTATTTAGGTAAAATATATTTAGCTGATAGATTAAAAGTTAATATACGTTAGTATTACGAAAAGGCCGAGTTAGGAAAAAAAAGGTAGTTTGGCTTAATTTATTTTGATATATATTGCTTTACCTAAAAAGGATAAGATATAATCGGCTTTTTTAAAAATCAATATCTATATTATTGCCCTAGCGTATTTTAACCCCTTTTTGCCCTTATAGATCTTATGCTAACGGGCGGATATCATTTATTAGCTAACCTTAATATCGTATTTCGGCGTAATACGATTGCTTAATCGTACCGTGATTATCTACGCTATAGTAAATAACGTTTTATTGCTATTTATAATTTTCATTAAGCGAGAATAAAGAGAGATTCGCAAAATTCGCAATATCGCCTCTCTTTATTCTTTACCGAATATAAAGAAATATAAACGATATATAACCTCCGCTTATCTAATATAGCTAAATTTCTCTTTTCAACGCTTATTAACGCTCCTTTTTCTATTAATTATTGCTGGCTATTATTATAATATTGCTAGATATTGGGCTATTATAGAAATTATTAGCTAATAAATCTATTATATATTTTCTAAAACGGGCCGTAAATAGATTACTTACCTAAGCGCCTTGCCCGCCCTAATAGGGCGCGCTAATTTTTTGCTTTTTGCTAATATAATTATTGGGCGTTTCGGCTTTTTTGCATTTTTAGCTTAAATTAATAAAAAGCAATTCTAAATCTCTTTTTATTCGTACCTTTTTGGTCGATTATATTCTTTATATTATATTGCTACACCCGCCGCCTTTATATAGACCGAAGCTTTTAAGCGTACGGTTACTAATCTATATATATTAAATTAAACCCTATTTTACGCCCAATATCGTCGCTATTTTTACTAAATCTCGTTACCACCTTTTTACCTATCATCCCCGGTAAAATGGCCTAGGCGTGTTATTGGCCTACCCCGTAGAATACCAAAATAGCCCTCTTTATTCCTCTTTAAAAAACGCCTATATAGTTCTCCTAATAACCCAACCATTATTGGTCGAAATCCCTTTACTTTACGCTTAAAGCTCATTTATATATTATTGTTTAATATAATTAGCGCGTATACCTTAAGGCAGCTTTAAGTTTAGTTTCGCTTATTCAAAATTGTTATAATAAAGATATAAAATATTTCGGCTCGGCCCGCCCTTCTTTTTTCGGCTGTTAAACCCGCTTTTTATATTATTTTCTTATAAACCTATCCTAAGCGCCCGCTTAGCCTTTTTTATCTTTTTAATAACCCACCGCCCCGGATTTCCTTTTTTTTGCCTTTTTATTAGCAAATAGATAATATTTAACGGTAGTAAAGATAGCCTAGCTTGACTTTACGTATATGCTATTAATATAAAGCCTTTTTGCCTTTTTATTAATTATAATAAGGATCGAGAATTAATTATCATTATTAGCATTACGAATAAGTATTGCCATTATACGCTAATAGCATTATATAATCGTTTTTCATTTACCCACCTCCCGTAGTATATAAATAAAGATTTAGATTTTAAGCGGTTTTATAATTATGATAATTTTTTTTTTTATATAAGTTTTTCGTTTAATTATAGCTATATAAACCAATATATAAAGGTTAATTATATGCTTATCTAGCTATACGATCTATAGCTTATAAAATCTCTACTTTATCACTAATAATAAGCTCGGCAATCAAATATTATATCAATACTTCGATCACCCGCCTATTATCCTATATATATCAAAGAGGAAAAAAAGAGAAAAGAAAGGGGATTTAAGGTCTTTATCTTTGCTATTATCTATAATTATTATATATATCCTATAAAGCTTCTTAATAAATCTTGAATATTATAAATATAGCTATTCCGAATATATAGCGTAAAAAGGAATTACCTAATTATAAAAGCTATAATATCAGCTTATTTAATAGAGTTTGGTTTAGAGCTTATAAATAACATTATACATTTTGAATTCGAATAGATCTATTGCTATTTTATATTTAAGGGGATTAGTGTTAGTATCCTCGCAAAAGAGGCTCCTCTATATATATTATACCAAAAAAAGCTTATTAACGCAATATTATAAACCTATTACGAGGAGCATTAACGCCGCCCCAATCTAATAAAATAAAGATTATATCTAATAAAAACCGCTATTAGCTATATTAATAAATATATATTTATTTTCGCCGGCATAAGCGATTACTTTTAATAATACTAACGATAATCTTTTTTTAGCAACTTAAGAACTAATATACGAGGGCTTACGCTACCTAATATAATTATAAACCCCTTTATATTGCCTTTTTAATATATAATCAAAAAAAATTAATATTTTTCTCGCCGGCGAAGCCCGCCCGCGCCGTTTAATTTTTAATTTCTTTTCTTTTATAATATCCTTTTTAGCAAACATTAGCTTATAATTATATCTTTGCTTTATAATTACCCTTTTCCCTACCGCCCAATATATTATATTAAGGCAAAGTATAATAGATATCTTAGGCCCTATTTAGCGGGTGGTTACGGGTAGAAAATAATTAGGACGATGATTTTCTCTTTAGGCCTTTGTTTTTATTTTTGGCATCTAATTTTTGATGCCCTTATCTTTGATTAGAATATAACCATTCTATATTACGGATTTTATATGCTTTTGCGCTTATATGCCCTCTGCTTCCGATTCTCCTTATTGGTTTCCGTAATGCCGTTAAATCAGCTTTCTATTATTTTTTAGCGTATCCTTTATATAAGCCCTATTAGCTATACTTTAGTTCCACGCCTATTATTTGCTATTGCTTACCTTTTTTCGTCGGCCTTTTCGCAGGATCTAGCCTATTATTACAATATTCCTTGCTGTTTATAAAATTAATTTCTTACTTTACGCTTTCGCTTTTAATATATCCTTTATAAACTCTAGCTTACAATTGCCATTTTATTTCGCAATTGCCGCCTTTCCTATTCGCTAAAGCAGCCAATAGCCAAAATCATACCCCCCTAAGCTAAAGCTAGATATCGTAGCCCGGTTCATCCTTTTCTTACTAGCGAATCCTACCCGCGCTCCTTTCGCAATCCCTATTTTTGCCTTTTCTATAGCCCTTTATTATAAAAGATAACTTATAATTGCTAATTTATATTATAATTATAAGCTTTTAATTCTGCGTTTTATAATTCCCCTTTTTCTTACTATTATTCTTTTCGTAATATAGCCTTCCGCCCTATTTATTACTAGCTATTATACTAGCCCCGGGATTTGCCCGCTATACGCCTAATTCTTATTTACCCATTTTCCTTTTCCCTATTTTACTCTTAGCTTAACTCTTATATATATTTTTCGATTATATTAATGCGGAATTTAAATATTTGTTTAACGGCTTTATAGCACTCCTAAACCAAGCTTTAGCGGGATATAAATATTTGCCTTATATAGTTTAGCCGATTTAATTCGGGCTAAGTGGTATCCTCCTTTTATTTTAATAGCGCTTAGATATTCGTTAATACTAATCTACTGTTTAATCCCGATCTCCTCCGATAGCGTAATAGCAATTTTCCGATATACCTAAATAAAAAAATTTCCTTTTTCTCTTTTATTCCTTCCTAGCCGCTTTAATAAGCCTATTATTTATTTTCGGGTTATAGCTATTTATCCTTTTTCGTTGCCCTATCCCCTTTCCGTTATTCGATTCCGGATTTAGCTTTTTCTTTCCTCTTAGCTCCGCCCGAACCTATCTAACCAAAATAATCATTTAGCAATATTATTTTCCGGCGATTTCGAGCTTATTACTATATCAAACCCGCTTTCTAACCATTTCGAAATACCTTTATCAATTATCCAATAATAAATCGATTTTTTTATTTTAAGCGAATTTTTATATTTAACTTAATATATATTTTAGCTCTTTTCTTTTTATAGATATACTTTTTTTTAAGCTTCCTCCTAGTTTCTATAATAGCTTTGCCACCAACTTTCCCCAAAAGCTGCCCGGGTTACTACTATATTTATTTGTACCTTCGCCGCCCCTCCGCTCTTTTTTGTTTATTATCCGGTCCCGCCCCCCCCCTATAACACTTTATAACGGATATTTCCCAATTAACCATAACCTATTCCCGTTATAGCTTTTTATCTAACTTAATTATAAAGTTTTTTCCTTATCAATAAATATCGCCTTTGTTTTATTCTAATTATATATTCGTTTTTCCGTTCTCTTACGCTGAACGCGACCTTTATTTTCTTAATCGCCGCTAATAAGCCTAAAAAAAGAGCCCTCCCTTAAATCGTAACCATTTTAAAAAAATCATTCGATATCACCAACTTTTTTATTTTCTATATAACCACCAACTAACCATTATCTATCTTATATTACTATTCCTCCCCCTATCTATTTTTATTCGTTTTCCTTTTTATCGATAAAATTTTATTTATCTTATATTGCTATTATTCTTTTATATTAATTTTATTAATTCCCTTTATCGCCGATGAATTCGGCATAGCCTTTTTTTTTTTAATAGCGAGCTTAACGGAAGAATCTTTAAATAAGCTATAGCTATCCTAAAAAAATCATTCGATATTACCAATTTTTTATATTTATAATATGCCTTTACTTTACCTTTTTTCCTTTCGCCTTACCTGCCTTTACCAACTAGTTATATACCTTTTTATATTATCATTCCTCCTTTATATTAATCCAGCTATTTTTCCTTACCGTTAACCAAATCTTATATAACTCTTCTTATCTTTAATAATAAACCCAAAAAAGAAACTCTTAAATAAGCCGTAATTATCTTAAAAAAATCATTCGATATCACCCTTTTTTCTATTCGTAATAGATCTTTACTTTGTTTTATCCCTTTCTCGATATAATACCTTTCCTACTTTTAATCGATAATATATAAATAATAACGAAAATTGCTAACTATCTTTTTGCTTTTCCCATTATACCTTTGCCCTAAGCACCCTTTTTTATATCTATATTACCCTGATTTCTCTTTCGCCTATAATATTACCCAATACCTATAAATATTTATTCCTTTTTTCTTAATACCGCTCGTAATATATTATCTTCTATATAAACCTTTCTTTTTATTATCTACCTTTTCGCCTTTTTTTTTTTTCTTTTCTTTAAAAATTATTCTTTTTTTACCTCTCTTATTTATCTCGGGGCATAGCCATCCTTACCACTATTTCGGGCGATCTAGTCTAAAGTAATACGAGCAAATTATATAAATATTTTAAGATAACGATTAGCCGCTTTTTCGATAATAGGGCATTTTAGCTTTTCCTTACCTTATCCAAACCTTCCTAGCTACCTTCCCAAATTTAACGCAGATAACCCCTACCTCGATAACTAATTCTTTATCCATTTTCGTTATAACGATAATTTTCTTTATTCCGGCCCTGGCAGTAATATTAATAAAAACCCGTATAACTTTTCTAATATATAAAGAAGCATCTATATATACCTGCCTTCTGCCTATTATAGCTATTTTTATTAACTAAATCCGGAATAATGCAAATAGATTATATAAATGCTTTAGAATAACGGCTAACCGTTTTCTCGATAGCAAAGCACCTTAGCTCTTCTACGCTTATCTAAACCTTTTTAGTTATATATACGCCTACCCTTTATTTACCACCGCCATCTTTACCGATCCGGTCCGGAGTAGCGCAAATAAATTATATAGATATTTCAAAACGGCGGCTAGCTATTTTTCGATAGCAAAGCCTTTTCGCACTTTTAAACGCAAGCTATTACATTCTTTTTAATCCTCGTATACCTAATTATTTATAACTACTTTGTAAAGCCCAAGGCAGCTACCCTTTATCTCTACCACTAACGCTTTATCTATTTCCGCTATAGCGATAAAATCTTTTATTCCGGCTTTAGCAATAGTATTAATAAAAACCCGTATAACCTTTTTAATATATAAAGATATATTCGTATATATGCCCAATTATAACCATTTTATTCAAAGATTATATAATATAATAAAGCATTTTTTCGCCGTTTTTGCTTTATCCAAAAATATAAATTTAATAAATTACTTAAAGCTATTAAAATAGCAAATATATAATATAGCTAATGCCGATAGCCCTAATAACAAGCTCCTAGCCCCTGCTAGCTCCAATATAGAATCTATTGCTATTCTCGAAAATAACATTTTCGTCGCTAAGGATCTACTTATTATTTAAAGAAGATTAATCTTCTAATCTTTTAAGAATAGATAAATAAGCGACGGCGAATTCGTCCCTATAGCGGGCGCTATAAATTTTAACGAAAATAACAACCTTAATCCTTTGCTTTTTCTATTATTTAAAAAAGATCAATCTTTTAATCTTTCGAAAGTAAATAAATAGACGATAACGAGTTCGTCTCTATAGCGGGCGATAAAAGCTTTAGCGAAAGCAATAACCTTCTCCTTCCGCTTTTTCTAATTATTTTCTTATTTTTTTTATAAATAAAAAAATAAATAATAACGAATTTATCCTTATAATAAGCGATATGAGCCTTAATAAAAACGACGACCAACCTTTTTTATTCCCTTAACCTTTTTAAAACGATTTATTTTGCGATTTTTTTATAATTAAAAAAATAAGCGATAGCGAGTTTATCCTTACAGCAGAGGAGGAAAGCCTTAATAAAAGCGATAATTATTTTTCCCGAAAATCTTATAATTATATTACCGCTTATAATTGCTATTAATATATAACCCCCGGGGCATATTTCTATCGATCTCAAATATAACTTTATTATTAAGAATATTATTAGATAAAAATAAGATAAATAATTGCTAGCGCTTTAGAAAGAGGTTGGATTCGCTGTTTTATTTAAAAAAAATAAAAAAATTATAATTATATCGTAGCCCGCAATTGCTACCGGCATAAATTCCGGGGAATATATATATTGCCTTAATATATAATGCTAAAACAAAAACATTATTAGACGATAATAAGGAAGATAACTATTAATATTTTAAAAAAAAGCTAGACCCGTTGCTTTATCTACCTAAAAAAACCTTATAATTATATTGCCGCTTATAATTATAATTAATATAAATCCCTTCGCTTCGTTCTTAGCTTACTCTACAATTATATTACCGCTTAGAATTGCTATAAGCAAAGATCTCTCCGTTTTATCCTGAGATCATTATTATAATTATATTGCTGCTTACGATTGCAATTAATATAAATCTCTACGCTTTATTTATATAAATCTTTTATATTATTATTAAAGAATATATATATTCCTTTTAAATATAACGCTTATACGAGAATATCGTTGGATAACGATAAAGAAGATAATTACTCGCGCACTAGAACGAAGCTGGAAGGCGTATTTTACTAAAGCCAAGCAGAAAGATGCTTAAGCTACCTTTAACATCGCCTATGCCTACCTTTTTCGTTTATAAACGACGATTTAGCTACAAGCCAACCTACAAAATAGCTCGCATTGACCGTCGCTTAAAGTTATTTATTTAACGCCCTAAAGGATATAAATAGGTTTGGTATAATACGAATTGCAAATATTACGAAAATACCCGTCCCCGGGGGACTCTTTCGAAAAAAGCTAAATAACGATTTTGCGCTATCTTTATCCTAAGCAATACGCTTTTTCCTAAACCTATAAATAAACTAATATATAAATGCGGATATAGCCTAACTCTACCTTAGCTAAATACCGTGCCCGCCCAACCTTTGGTATAAAGATAAGCCTCTATATTTGCTTATGCCCAGGTTGCCCTTTTTAACTCCGCTTTTATTATTATAATTCGATTTATTATTCCCGCGGCAGCATTTTAGCCGATAAAATAAATTACGGAAAAATAAAGCTTTTTCTTTTACCAAACTTTATCCTTTAATTAGCTGAATATTATCGCTCTTCTATCCTTGCCAGCATAACGCCTTCGCTATCGCCAATCACCCAAATCGAAATGCATAAAACTCTGCTTATCGCCCGGAAGTATACCTTATTTTTATATAATAACTAAACCCTTTTTTTTTTTTTTTCAATTTCTTTAATTAATAAAGATATTGCTTATATCAACCAAAACAAAAAAATAACCATTTTCGATATCACCTATATCGACTAAATCATTTATAGATTCTCTGCTATAAAGCTCCAAATACCTAATATTCGTATTATCCCGGCCTTTCTACGATTCCTTCACTTCGCTATCGGCTTTTTTTATCCGAATATTTCAAATTACTTCTTTACAATACCGCTACCTAATATATCCTTTCTATATAGCGGGTACTTGGTCAAATTCGAAAACGAGTTATTTAAGAGAGATAAAGATTAAATATAAATAAGGTATATTCCGGGTATATTATTACCGGATCAATTTTCTTTAATACCTTTTAGGCCAAAACCCTAAAAAAAAGCCTCTCTCCTTTAATATGTAAGCTATCGATCGATTATTATAACGTGATCCATTATATAATATCGATCTTATTTGTCGGCACCAAGCTACGCTTAAAAACTAGCCCTTTAAGATCCCGACGACCGTACCCCATATATTTATTTTTACTTATTAAATAGCTCTTATCTCCACCCTTCTTCTTAAATATTTATATTATCGACCGCTTAACGCGATATAATCTATTGCATAATATCGATCCTATTTATTAATATTATAACACATATAACCATATTAAGCTTAGCCTCTATCTCATATAATAAAATATCTAAAAGCAGCTTACCTTCTTTATAATTTAGTTCTTTATTATTCCTTTTAGCCAAGCCACCCTTCTAGCTATATATTCGAATATATCCTTCTTTTTTTTTTTTCTTTTTTTTTTTCAAAAAGGAATAGCGTATGCTAAACGATCGAGAGATATATAACTATTATTACGCCGCTTATTATAGCTAAAGAGTTCTTCGAAGCTCTCCGAAGCTCGCTCGTGGCGGCCATTGCCAGCATTTTTTTTTTTTTTTTTTTTCGAATTTCTCCACTTTATATATCGATTACGTTATCCTCTTTATCTCAGTTACGAAAACACCTTTTTTACGCTTTTTATCTATTATATATAAATCTATATCAAATAGCGCATTAACCTGCCCTATACATATCTTTAACGTTCGAAAATCGACTTTACGCCGAAGAATACAGCTATCCTTTTCACTATTTACCCTTATAGCTAACCTCTCTTTTTAACGATTTATTAAATACTAATAATTCCCGTTGCGCTCTTTATTAACCTATTCCTTTTTTTAGCCTCCTTTATTTCGCTACCGCAGCTCTCTATACCCTAAAAACGCTTCTCTAATATAATAAGCAGCTTTAGGCGTTCCCCTTTAACCGGAAAAAACCTAATATCCGCTTTAAACGGATGCCATAATAGCTCCTTTCCGCCTAACGACCTTATCGAATAATATAATTTCTATATTTATTTCGTTTACATTATTTATTATTCTAATATCTTTCTACGGACCCTTATAAATCGGGCGCTTTTTAAATATAAATTTCGCAAAATCACCCTCGATCTCCCTACCACTATAATTAAAATACCTACCAATTTTAATTTATTTACAAGCTCGCATTAATTAGCTATATTGCTATTAATCTATTAGATCCAATACTTCGATATTCCCTTAACTAAAAGCTTATTTCGTCTTTTCTTATTAAAAGCATAATGCTTTTAATAATACCCTGGGCTAATACCGATATACCGGCCTATTCCTAATTCTAAAAAGGATAGTTTCCTCCTTTCTTATTAAGAATACGATTTTAATAATGCTCGCCGTATTTACTAATTGTTTACCAATTCTAGCCATTTTTTTTCTCGCCCGGCTCCTTTCGCACCGCTGCCGCCGAAAATAATATATTAGAAATGCTATCCCGGGTATAAACAAACGTCGCCTACGATGCCTTAGCCCCAATCGCCCCTATTCGCCTTACCTTCGTCTTTACGACTAAAGCCGCTATTTTAACTACTTTATTATAAATTAATAGAAATTATAATATTATCTTGGGTGCTTTATATATAATAATCGCTATATTGCTAATTATTATCGCTCTCTAATTAATAATATTTGGCCTTTTTTTGGTTCGAAAATAATTAATATTTTAACTATCGGCGGCCAGCGCCCTCTCTTTTTCGATATACCTATATATATATTTAATTTCTTACCCTAGCTACCTCTTTACCAACGATAGCTATACCGAAATTTCTTAGGGTTAGGGTTAGGGTTAGGGTTAGGGTTAGGGTTAGGGTTAGGGTTAGGGTTAGGGTTAGGGTTAGGGTTAGGGTTAGGGTTAGGGTTAGGGTTAGGGTTAGGGTTAGGGTTA
>PYFS01002022.1:0-14467 GCA_003671545.1 Ophiognomonia clavigignenti-juglandacearum | reverse complement strand
TTCCGGACTAGTTCCATATTACTCTTTACCTTTTTGGGACTAGTGCCTTTTCGCTTATTAAGCATATCGACCTTCTATACGCACCTAATAAAACATACGCCCAAAATGGCTAGATTTTTGCCGCAAGCTGCAGATAAGATTATAAAAAAGATATATACCGTAACTGGATATTACATACAGGTGCATAATGATATATGATTGCAGGGATGCCCTGAGATGCCCCTGCTTCCCAGATTGTGGAGGACCCTGTCAATTTGAACTGAAGATGGCTGTGAAACTACACCAACTCTCGGAGCTGCTGCCGGCGTTGGTTATTATATACGTGTCAGCTTTATCCATCTCGAACAGGTACTCGCCGACATTGTCCCACGAGACTTCAGACCTACAACGCCAGCAGAGGAGTATATCTTGCTATGGTCCTGACGCTCGGTATAGTTGTGAATGTGCAAAGCACACTTAGCATCTCCCTTGCCTTACCCAGCATTTAGGAACTTCTTTCCTTCCTTCTATAGCTTCAGTACGCTTTATTCTAAGCTCTCGATGCTGGGGCCGTTTGTGGTTCGTGTAGCGCGGTCCGCTAACCAACCAGAAAGCGGCACCCGCGATGCTATCACGCAGGTTACAGACGTGGTCCCCGCAATATCGAAAGCCTTGGCGCAGTCAGAATAGTACTATTATAACGTTGCGAATATGTCTAAACCAGCCCAGAGTTATAGATAAAAGCAGCTACAATGTGAATTTTCTCTACCCCGAGCCGATTTAGTAAAGCCTGACCATTTTCCGCCCTTGGCTGTACTTAGCCGAAGGCAATAAAAACGAACCAAAAGGGGAATAGGAATTGGATAGCAATGACTTTATTATTATCACTAAGGGTAATCAAATCGGGTCGGCGCACTCCAGAAACCACACCTAGGCAGCTAGACTTTTAGCTTCAAACTTCAGAAAGAATCGCACTTATATAAATTCTGTTAACAAGATTCATAACCATTTATTCATCGCAATCATAAAGATCAGATATATGATTATTGCATGATCTATCTACAGACGGCTTGAATTCATTTTTAAATGTATACAGCTGCATACTCCTATTTCGCCGCTGTAAACTGTGTCCATATACCTTTGAAGTTCGTATCCAGAAATATATATTGAATTCAGATTATATACAACTACAACTGCAACTCTAAAAACGGATACCACTAAAATATAATAGCTGCTTTCAATTATTTGGGTTTCCGAGAAGCGCTCGAATGCATATTATCGGCGTTAGGGTAAACTGCTTACGTTCGAGCGCTATGCCAGCTTAGCGTCTTATCCGTTCCTATAGAAAGCGCTCCATTAAGATTAGCGCCTCTCAGAGCTCGCAGCATCCCATTTTCCTTCCGGATGCCGTCTTAGTGCTCGTATCGGGAACTAATGCCGGACCAGGGCCAGAAGCGCCACAATCCCCACATCATGTGCCTTACTTAAAGTGGGTTTAAGATACTGTAGCATATTTATTATATATAAACCAAAACAGGAGGTATCTGCAGCGCAGATATTATTGGCAGCTAACCCTAGGTAATAATACCAAAGTAATTTGTATACTGAGTAGGAAAGTTATAATACGTGTACTGATAAAATATATAATGCGTATACTAACTAAAAAGGATATGGCGCGTATATAATTTGAGAAGGTATTTGGTATATGCACGTCGACCATTCGGTTGTAGCAACTGAGAACTAGGGTATTTCCACGTTAAAACATTCGAGATTGCATTCTAACTCGGTCTTTGAGGATGAAGGAGAACGCGAGGGACGATGATTCAAAGAACACACACATCACAAACCACCAAAGAAACCAGGCTTTATGACAGGACGCGGCTACGAGGGTTCGATGCCAGCAATTCAAGAGGAATTCCAGGGCTGGTAAACATTGTAGTATACGAATGCACCGGATATTCCCAGATTTAATGGGTGGAATAGGTCGTTTTCCCACAAGACCTCAGAAACGGAGGAGGAGAGCCGGAAGACAACCAATAAACAAACATCACAAACCACTGAAGAAACCAGCCTATCTGACAGATCATGTAAACCCCCTCGCATCTTCCGGATAGGGCTACCTCGGTAAGCGCTTGTAAACCCCCGTGTCGTAAGCTCCGCCCGCCTGACATGTCTGCCGGGGACGCCTCGGTGAGCCAGCCTCATCTCTAACCGACCCTTTCCTTGAAAACAGGTTTGAAAACAACCTTGAAGGCGATTGCCGTCTAGATCACGATCTCGTGCGTAGTGAGTTTAAGCAGCATGCCCTATACAGCCGCGATTGCGGCCCACACAGTCACTCATACGTCCACGGGTGTACAACAGTCAGGGATTACGAAGGTTAGCACGGCGCTAATAGTGCAAATGTAATAAGGCTATCACCAAAAGTCCCAACATTTGCACTAAGCCCCCTTCCCGTCTTTAGGCCGATGCTAACCTTTGAATCCATAACGATTGTACAGAGCCTTAGATGAAGGCGTATAACGAGGCTGTATTCGCGATCTGTCCCAAGCTTCGCAAACATATAAATCGAAAGGATACCTCCATTAGTAGGTCGAGTAATGATACTTTCTCAAGTCAATAACCTCACCCTTCCCTTAGTAGAACCAACTTTGTTGCCCGTTCCCTTCCATTGTCATTAAAGCTTAGCAGCAACAGCTCACGACCAAAGTTACATACCATACGATGGCCACCGCAACCGTACTCAACGCCATCACTATCCCTGGTCTTCATGTACCACCTTCCTTGGACAATCTGGAGAAATCTCGACTGGCGTAAGCTCGATCTCACGTGCAACACCAAATCCCCTTATGAGTCCATGCTGACCGGTCTGGAATCAAAGCTACAATGCCCTCCCCGATGACTGCGATCAGCCCAATGTCGCCGACACTATCCTCGCTGAACTCAAAGGTTTACTTGAGACGTACAACGTCCAGGAGAAGTTCGGTTACCACCTAGTCCACGGGCACTTGCAGGTGATCCCGGGCCGAGTGATGCTTGGGCAGCCCATGGCCAACCTCGACGCGTGTTGGACCCGCCCAACTAGCGTCGAGGAAATGGGTCTCGGGGATGTCCATGGTCACATTTTCGTGCTGGGTACCGACGGCCAGTTCACGCCCTATGAATACCGTCAGGGCTCGCCCCCGGAGATGACCGCCAACGACGATGCCTTTCTCTTCGCCGTACAGAAATACCTTACGCAGAAGAACCTGGCAAGCCTTATCGGCATTCAGCTCCTGATTGGAGACAGCTTCAAGAATATGAAGGAGTTCGTGCTGTCGGACAAGCACGGTACTGTCATAATGAATGCCAACAAGACCAACGCCAGCAAGACTTACCGGGTTACGGGCTGGGCCCTCGAGCTGACCATGGACGGCATCACGCAGCTCAAAGGCGCTGAAACACATGCTGAGACAACCAAAGGACCCCATAAGGTCTTTATTGACGGTAAGGCTATCCCAGATGTTGGTGGCGGTGTTGACGCGGAGGTCGATATTGATGAGAAGGTTGTCATCGACGCGCTACGCAGGGAGGGAGTCATCAACTAAGGACGGAGCTCGCGGGGATATTCGGCTGATTGACAGGCGGGACTAGGAACATTGTTGGAGGTCTACGGTCATTTTTGCAGCTGTTCAAGTAGGTTGTTTGGAGGTCTTAGGGTATTCAGTTCAGAACGGTCATTTTTGCAGCTACTCAAGTAGGTTCCAAGGTTGCTGGGAGGTCTTGGAGAACTGAGTCGAGAACGGTCAGTCGAGGGTTCGTTCGGCCACTCACAATCCATTAAACAACCGCCTCTAGATACAAACGCCTCTTCTCAATGCTCATGTTCTGGATCCCTACAACTCCCTTGTGCCCGTCGCTGTAGACTGTTCCGTACCGGAGAAAGTATCCCGCCTTTCTCGCTGCCTCAATACTCTTCATCTGTGAGTGAGCTGGCCCAGCGTGTTGAGTGAACGTCCTCCAGAACTCATCTCTCAGCAGGTCGGCATTGTCCAAATAGTCCCATCCCTTACGGCCCATGGTGCCAATGAATTTTTCCAATACGTACAGGGTGAGACCGAAGGGCTGGATACCCACGTCAACCCAGTCAATGACTCCTGTGATATTGCCGCTATAGCCGTCGACGAGGATATTCAGCTCATTGAGGTCGCTGTGAGTAAGCGCGAGAGGGAAATCTCTGGAAATTAGCGACGGCAAGTGCTCCATTACTTCTTCGAGGGCTGGCCTAAGGCGATCGGTGAGAACGCCGGAGGAAGAGACGGCTTCGAGCCTGCTTGAGAACTCCGTAGTGATTGCAGAGACAGCTTGCTGGCTTAGAGCCACTGGCCTGCGCCAGGCCCGCGCAAAGAACCTTGATTTCAAATTTTAGCTTGGCCAGAGTAAAGCAAAAGGCAACGAAGGGCTCGACTAACCTCGCAAGGCCGTGTACGGCGGCGAAATGGCGTTGGGGTTCCTCCGCCAGAGACGCGCGCACCAAAGCATAGTTGTCTCCGGGGAGTCTGTCCATCTCGTATATGGCGAGCTGCTTCTGCGCGTCGCTGCCAATCTGGCCTAGAGCAGCACCTGCAGGCACAACGTCTCCGTAAACGTGCCTGGCTAGGGCCAACATTGTCATGTCTAGCTGGGCGTCCATGCTTCGGAACTGGACAATTTTGTCGCGATTTTGCCCTGCTACCACGGTATAGCTGGTGGCCCCTTGGACTGCCACTGGTTCGACGAGCCCTCCAAACGTCGTGCGGGCCAGATCGTCGCATTCTGCCCTGGTGGCAGATTGCCCCGCAAAGAATTGGTCGATCTCGCCGTCGAGGTCGCTTTGAAGCTGAGCCATAGCGTAGAAATGGGGACAGGATGCGAGATCCCTTGCGATTGTGTATGATAGGTCTCAGAATGAGCAGGTCTGTTCTCGGGCAGGATGGATGTGGTATAGGAAATCGGGCTATATCTCAGACTGACAGACGACAAATAAGCGGTGGGTGGCGTGCTACCCGGGCTTAAGTGGACAGGATGGGCTATCTGAGCCTCGAGATACCCCGCACTTTCTTCCCGCAGAGCCGCATGAATTATCTCAATGCCCTAAGCCACCTTTCACCACGCGAGTCCTGAAGTTATAGCAATTGGAATAAAAGATTAAATGCTAAAACATTATAGCATTAACACCTGTTCGATTCTTTAATCACAGCTGTTAGCTCTGATGTGTTCTCCGCCCCGCACGTGATCGCAGCTTAGTCAGCTAGTTGATCCGTGGAAAAGAGGTTTTTTTTTTTATATTATTACTCGCATGGAGCCTTTCGGCTATGGCGAGAGCTATTTAGCCAGATCTAACTCTATCTACAGAAATAATGCTTTCCTTAAAACAACCAATCCCCTTAGCCTAAAAGCATCCTGCAATCCAAAATTATCGTATACTTAAAAAACCACTAATACAAAAGTACTACCTTCCCAGCCTGGAAAGCCTTATAAAAAGCTCATATTAACAGCAACCTCTCGAATTAGCTTATTTAAAGAAATTTAAACAAAGCCTTTTTCCCAACTATTATATAAAATAGAATGGTTACGTTAAAGGGCTGAACCCTTTTATACAGATATTCTAACCTTAAAGCCCGAAATTGAACGCAATATATAATAATATATAAAGAGATTTATAAAGCACCGCTTCCATAAAAGCATGATACCATATTAGATTTACCAATTAGATATAAATACCTTTTAAAAGGCCCTATACCTATTTTAAGCTGAATATAAATAGGTCAATTAGATTGGAAATTAAAATTGATCTTTATATAAGACTGTAAAGAATAGCGGCTAATCTAACGGTATAGCCTTCCTAGCCCGGTATAATCTATATTAGCCTAGGATTCCTATTTCTTCTTCTATAACTTAAAGGTAGTTGCCTTAATTATACGCTTGATATATAAGGAAGAAATCCAACTATTAATAAGAGCCTTTAAAAGCGCTTTCTTCGCGATTTTATCGGCCAGTTCGTTGCTAGGAATATTAATATAGCTGGGGCATTACGAGATAATAATTCTACCTGCGTACAAACTCCAAATTCATGACTTTCTCATGCCACGCCATGTCCTCCTTATTGGCCTCTAGGACTCTGGGATGTATCCACTATAAACTCGCCCTCGCTGATATTACGCTTACCCTCTACAATTTTATACTAAGGAGTTGGTCGGGTGGAAGGTTGCCCACAGGGCTTCAGTTATATTCTTTTGAATCGGGCTCCCTTTTATCTCCTCCGCGCGATTCGATCTTCCCTTATCTTCACATTCAATAAAAACATAGCAGAGCTCCTTCATGGACATATCCTTCAAATACTCCCTCGGATCTACAGAAACCCCGAGACTCATCAAATAGCATAGGAAGCCTTGCTTCGACAGAAAACTGCCAAGCCCTTTCACCAGCCCGAAACAGGTATTCGAAGATACCTTATAAATGCGCCGAAAATAGCTAGGATTTTGCCGCAGGCTGCATTTTCGGCCGGCTGATAAGGCTGAAATTTAATAGGCCTGGACGGTGCTAATGATCTTATCAGAGACCAATACAAAGCTGCAATTGCATTCCATATCGGAAGTTGACTACTCAACCGGTCTGCGACACCCTGTGGTCTCTCTTTGCGGTATATAAGCTGCATAATATTAACCAAGCCATCATCCGGCCTATATATCACTTTAGCGCCGGCGTACTTGAAATCGCACCCCATCCGCTCCACCGGTTCCTCTTGCCCTAATTCATCCGGCTTATAATATTACGGGCTCTAGAAACGCGTATCCGCCGGTATCTCTCCACTACAGAGACCGGCCTACTAACACACGCTCAGATTATCTGCAGCCTGCGGCAAAAGTCTAGCCATTTTCGTCTTTCGCAAAAACATATATATCAGTATATACACTGACCAGCATATAACCCCAACCTTATTTCTCAATAATATTATCTGCAGCCTGCGGCAAAAATCTAGCCATTTTCGTCTTATCGCAAAAACATATATACTAATATATACACTAACCAAGCACCTAACTTATATCACACATCCCCAATCCTATTTAGCAAAACAGCGTCACTTAGAGTACTTATAGGCCAAATGAAAGGTTTGAGCTGGACGGCGATATCGTACTTCGAAATGGAAGGTGCAGCGACGGGTGGACCAAGGCATATTGTTTTTGCGATGGCGAAGGTACCTGGACAGGTGAGGGACAAGTGCGGGTCAAGAAAGCGTGCGGGTACGGCTGAGGGACGAGTGCGGCTGAGAGACGAGTGCGGGTGAGAGACGAGTGAAAGAGGATAAGAGAGACTGTCGAACAGTATTATATAACCGTACTATGGTATTAGGGGTAAGTAAAACGAGTAGGTCAAGTATCTTGCCGCAGCCGCCAAAGCGCGATTTTCTATTTCGGACTAGCGTATTCTTAGGAACATGCCCTACTACTACTATAGTATAGGAAATAGCTTTACATATAGAATTACTACCATTTTGTATGCCTACCCTCCGCAGCAATAACATCTTAACATCGCTTTAGCATAAAAGCCAAAAGCTCTTATAAGAAGTCGTTCGGTAGCTTTTCCCAGGCCTCATTAACTTGCCGACGAAGCTCGTTATACGAGACCTTCTCAACGTCACCCTATTTATCCTTAATATAATCCTTTATCCAATTCCAATAGGCCTCAATGGCAGAACATATCCCACCCCCTCGGCAGCCCATGCCCCCTCCTCCTCTACGGCCTCTAAAAGTTGGCGGTATCGACGCGGCGGGCCACGAGCAAGGTACGCGAGACGCAATAGGGGTTTGACATTGAGGGTTTCCCCTCTTGACTTTAGATTGATGTTCTACCTGAAAGAATTATACTGCTAAAGCAGCCCAAGGGTCTCAGCATATTCTCGGAATCGTTTCCTTTGCCTATCTCCTTTATCTGACCAATGATAGTGTTTCGCCAAAGCCAAGAGAAGAACCTTTATCCGGACGAGCTTGGGCTGAAAATACTTCCCTACATAAACTATTACGATTTCTTTAGATTCTTATCACCCACATACAGGTCCTCCTCCTCGGCCGACCCCATAAGCCAGAATGGAGACCCACTATTGTATCTTATATTGATATATTTCTTTTATCCATTAATATACAGGATAATGCGAGAAAGTCAGTATCGCCGTCAGTTGCTGCTCCGTGAGACTCTGCATGATATTTTCCTGGGCTTCAGCCACCTCCTGCGAAATCTTGTCCATTATAGCCTGCTCTACGCCGTTCCAGTCACCCCCCGAACTCGCTTCGCACTATATTTAAGATGCGGGCCTCGGTTTGCCGCAGTATCTCTTCCACGTCCTGCTTATGCGTTGCGAAGGTATCGGCTATTTGCGATTTGTAGGCCGCGACACCCCCAGCAAAATCCTATTCGAGCTCTTGTCGAAGTTCTTGCTTTAATTGCTATTTAAATATGGCGAAATTGTAGTCGAATAGCGCGCGTATTGCTTCGGGACCGGGCAGTTTAGAGGGATCGGAGGCGAATAGCTCTGGACTGGGATTGTCTAAACGGGGGCGTTTGTTCCCTTTGTTTATAGAATATATCAGGGACAAATCGGCCCGGGCGTGTCAGCAGCGACGGAAGTACTTACAGTTCCCAGCAGTCACAAATGCGTTTAGAGCTGCTGGCGCAGTGTAGAGAGGCGGTAGCTGCAGGGTTTCCCCCTCGATAAGCTGTCCGCCTTGACCGTGGTACAAAGTCTCGATATTTGCATGGGGTTCGGAAGAAGACAGCCCAGCACCGCGAGCAGCAGTACATAGCTATTGCAGCAGCTCCATAGTAAGACTCTTACCGATCAAATCGACGTGGAGCTGGAACGAGATCTAGGACGCCAGCCGGCGACACGAATCCAACAGCTTTAGGGAGCCTTCGTCGTTATCGCCTATAATCTGCGGCATCACCAGCACCAGCGGCTTATCCAATACAAACCGCAGCAATTGGAACTCGGGGCGCAATGGCTGTATAGGTGGATTTCCCTCTAGGGATAGCTCTCGGATGCGTTCGGGGTATATGAAGATATAGAAAACCGCGCCGATACTACGACCGCGGCGTCTCCTCTTTCGCGGTGTAACAGACGTACTAAGTATAAGAAAGGCGGCACACGATTGCAAATGCCAGTAAAGATTAAGCCGAAAGTTACCTAAAGACGCTGCATCGTCCAAAAGGCCCCAAATTGCCGAAGCGGGGATATTTGCTACATCGACAAACTTCGGCCTAGTCGGGTGGATATCGTGGTCGCTGTCGCGAGATAATGTAATGCTTAATTTAAAGGATAATATTTTGGTTTTTTCGATATCCGGGAACGCCAAATGCGCCTCCTCGACGTGCGCTTCCTCCTAGGATATTAGCTTCGACGATCAGAGCATATTAGGATTAATAGTCGATCCGGACCCGTCGTCGGAATCCATGATATATAGCCTAAAAATAGATAAATCAGTCAGCGCAAATCAATACAACGGCTCATCGAAAAATTAGCCTCAAAAGTCCGACCTGCCCAGGCTTTTAATGTCGAGGAGTAGCCTTGACTCTCTGCGTGATATAAAATCGTCGCGAAGGTTCGGCCGTCTAGTCCAACCTCGAAGGATTGGAATGGAAATAGTAATAGAGAAAGAGTCGCCGTTCGCGTCCGACATACGCTCCACTCAACCCAATGCTGCACGACGCGCCGGGGACATAATCTGCCCAACGTATAGGTATATATCTGCCGGCTCGTCGAGGGTCTGGATTCAGCGCCCGACTACTCTCCGTGCAATAGCTATCACCTAAAGAGCCCACATCTAGGCCGCACCCAAGGTCGTCAGAAAGACCTTTAGCTTTCGTCCGAATTGCTCCTATAGCTTGATGCGGTGGGGAGTCGCTGCTGGGGAGCTGGGAGAGAGGCTGGGGCCGCGGAAAAGTGGAGAGCGTGTGGACGTAACTAGTAAAATGTGATTATAGGGAGCACAGAATGAATAGGTGGGAGGAAGCGGCGGTGCTAATGGCGACGGCGGTTATAGAGAGCAGGATAAAGGAGAGAAGAGAAAAGGGGAGAGATAAAGCACTCGCTTACGGACGCGGAGAATTGCGTAGCTTAAAAATAAGTAAACGCTGCCTCAGTATAGAGATAAGGAAGCGCTGCCTTAATCTCCAGACCGAGCTTCTGCTAACTAAAAACAACAATCCAAAACCCCTTTTTCCATACCATCGTAAACTCCGCCCTTCTATTCAAAACCGCTGGAATATCTACGTGCCCGGCATCTATGCCCGGCATCCGTTCTAACGGCTCCCGCGGTTTGTTAGCCGAAATATACAAGGCCTATGTTATAAACGATCTGCCCGCCGGCTATCTGCTTAGAAATGATTGGCTGGTTCCACGAAAGACCGTAATCGATTACGAACAAAGTCCGCGCCGGGTTCTAGCTACTGCGGCAAGCTGAAAAGCCCAGAAAAAGCCGGATTAGAAATAGCGGAGCCGACCAGCTGCGGGGGAAAAAAATGTTTACGTCAGCAAATACCATCGTACTCTTCTAGTGGCTACCTAATATCACAGAATTGGATCTTCATCTTACAACAGCATCACCATAGCAATAATCCTCGCAGCCCGTGAGGTTACGAATTACGATGACGCTCAGCTTAACCAGTTACTGGACCAGCTACGAAGCGACTCACCAAGCGAACCTTTAATCCTGAATTTTGACGAACCATAAGCGCTCTCCAATACGTTCTTCTAACGTTTACGGTCAAGTCAATAGCCAATTCCTATTACGCCTACAATGCTTTGCTAATATTTCCTAAAAACCGAATACAATACCAAATATAATCTCGCCCATTCGACCTAACCTCTCTTAATACCCGATTCTTTGCTCTACAATACGAACAATCTTATACGCCACCGCCGCCAAATAAAGAAGACAGCGAAATCCATAATTATAATCAATTTATCCGCGATAGTGCTTGCCTAGCTTATCCGATCGAATTTATTCGCGAAGTTATTCAGCATCCGGGAAAGCATCATAACATACTATTTCTTTAGGTCGTTAATAACGATCATATGATATTTCGCAACCAGTTATTACGATAGCAAGCATTTCGACAATAGCAAAAATACAATCGAAACGATTTTAAGCTATAGGAAAAGCTTATATCGTTTATTAAAGCAAAGCTCGTATATAACAATTTTACTAATTTCCGGCGTAAATTCGCAAACTACACAACTACTATTCGACAACTTCTATAATCATATTACACTATCCGGAATACCACTTTTATATTCGACGACATTAAGCGATAAGATCGCGCTACAACTTAGATTGAATATCTAGGATACGAGCATTGGCGGTTTATTTAAAATAAAGGAAAGTTTGCCGCAATGCAGCGTACACCGCAGATAGCATGGCACAGATCGCTACTGCAATGGATCGCAAATCAGCTTCCTCTATTCCAATCAGAAATACGGACCTATGAAAAACGGAAGAGGAGCGCATAGGACGAAGGGCGACCTAATTGCAATGCGAAAAGAAGATATACGTTATCGAGAAATATAGCAATAGGATTATAGCTAGGCTAGGGCTAGGGTGCAAGCGTCCGGATATACAACATACATAATATCGATAATATATATCTGCTATACCGCAATGCTCGTCTTATACAGCTTGCTATTCAATCGTACAATAAGGTTCCCAACTAACCACTATGCTAGGGCAAGGTGTGGAGGGAGTACCTAGGGGTGGGAATAGGATGTCTTGGGCCCTGATCAGGGTAAGATCACGGGTATAAAAGCAATCAAGACGGTGATTTTCTTCTTGGGCCTTAGTTTTAGTTTTTAGCATCTGCTTTCTCTCCTTCGTTTTTTACAATCTGATTTTAATGCCTCTAACTTTGATCAAAACGTGACCATTCCAAATTACGACTTTTATATATTTTTGAATTTATATATACCCCGATTCCGATTCTCTTTACCGGCTTTAGCAGCGCCGTCAAATTAAATGTCAATAACGTCTTTTGGCGAATCTATTGCGTGGGCCCTATTGGCTATGCTCTGGTTTATTGGTCCTTCGAGCTGGAGCGTTGTTTTATAGATTCATAGCTTATATTTATTTCCTCTAATAGTTGTTAAAATATAGCTTATTATAGAGCTCTTTTTGATTATTCGGTAGCTATATCTTTATATTAAGCTTTTTAGATATCCTTTTTTTTAAGTTAGCGTTTAGTGTTTTCTTTAATTTATTATTCCCGTAATAATTACCCTTTTCTCGCATTATATTTATTTCGGCTTTTCTCAGCATCTTAACGACTTTCCGGCATAATCCCGTATCTAATTAGAATGATATATATATAACGATAATTATCTGATATACGGGATAGACGTATTATTTTTAATTATTTAGAAATATGGCGCGGATCTGCTATAGTTCGGGATGGCTTTTGTGGACTAAAGAGTATATCTGACGCAATACTATTTATCGAGACGGTTTAAGGACGTGGCATATATCTGCCGCGGTATAGGACGGATTTTAAAGGATTACGAAGGTATAGGCTATAAAGATCACGCCGCCGACTTAGCGGGAAAAAGAGAGGTTAGGTATAAACCCTAACGAACCTAATTCTTTTAATTAAAAATAAGCGAATTCCGGGTTTGCTTTTTATATTTACTATAGGTATAACGTATCGAGGAATATAAACTCTACAAAAACCTTATAAAAATTTAAAGCTATATAAAGCTTTTAAATCAAAAACCCTTCGTATATAAAAAAGAGAGGATCATTATCTCGGAATTTTATAAAATATTAAAACGGCAAAAATATAAAAGTTGGCAATTGGCTATGATTTTAATTAAAGTGGTATAAAAAAGGATTAGGTATTGGGTTATTCCTCGAAGGACGCTTTCCCCCTTTCTTCTCTCTTTACCGCCTTCGGAAAATAATAATTTTATACTATTAATAACCCCTCTTTATATATCTAATAATTCGACCTTATATTTTCGCTAATTAAATGCATTTATATATCGATTTTTATAAGCTTTGCTTATTCTTTTAAATCTTTGCCTACTCTTTTATTCGTATATTTTCGTTTAAGAAAAAGCTTCGGTATTAAAAATATTATTTTCGCGAATTTTATATAATTCTTTATATTTTATTTTCTACTTTTCTATATTATATCTAATTAAAAGATCCCCGAGGTCGCCGATAACCTTTTTAGCCGGAAGCAATTCAAGCTATCCAATATTGCTTTAGCCGATATTAAAGGATCTTTCTTTCATAGGAAGAATACTCTATCTATAGAAGACCCACCTTTTTAATACCTTCCTATTAGCTATAAGAAAGACGAGGGTAGTAATGATGCTTTTATCTTTCCTCGTAGCCGATGCTTAGCCAGGAGCCAATCTATTAGATATCTCACCCGAGCTTATTTTTTATTTAACGCTTATATAGCCGAAGCTTTAAGCAAAGCTATTAAGAATTTGCGTATAATTCGGGAGATCCTTACGAACGAATTAGCTTACCCTTTTAATAATCATGATATTACCGAGTTTCTTTTAAAGGTTAACGTTATTAAACGTCGCTTTGATTTTAGTGATAAAGATTTGATCTCGGCTTTGTGGCAGCAAATTACCGATATAGCCTTGGGTATTAAAGTCAAAAGGGTTTTGCAATATTGTATAGATTAGAAGGACGCTTAGGCCCGTTTGAAGGATATTTTTATCTTTTATGATAATTGGCATAATTTCCTTGTTAGCGATCGGCTGATAACGTTGATACGAAACCGTTATCCGGAAAAGCTCGAGATAATGATATCTCTCGCTTTTATTTATAATCGGTATATATATATGGTTAACCTTTAAAAAGAATCTAATTAGCCTCTTCGTCAAGCTCGCGAGTTAATCTAAGTATTAAATAAAAGAAGCGGCTTATTTAAATAAACTATAAAACTTTCTAGTTTAAGAAAAATCTTTAATCCGAATTATTTCCCAAAATTTACGAGGCGGCTAAAGGTATGATTAATAAGCGCTAATTGGATAAGCGTATTTTAGGCCTACAAAGCGAAACCGAATACTGCCTTTAGAAACCTATAACAGGCATCGACTTAGTTCGACCATAGCTTTATACGCCTATATGCAACTCTAATCAAAATATTGATTTTAATTAGAACCCCGAATCTATTACGAATTATTTAATTCGGTTTACGCCGGTAACCAAGGTCGCTCTATAGCCCTCCAATCCCCAGGCTGCCCCAACGAAAACCTTACTCCGGAAGGCTCCGAATAGCGTTTAAAAAATCAAAATAGCAGCGGCTAAAGAAGCTGCTATCGATGATTTAGCCGAACAATTCGAATATATAAAATTATATATATAAAAGACGTTCGAAGATACCATTGAACCAGAGCATGGCCAGTAGGGCCCACGCAATGGACTCGCCAAAAGACATTATTGACGTCTGACTTGACGGCGCT
>PYFS01002020.1:0-14443 GCA_003671545.1 Ophiognomonia clavigignenti-juglandacearum | reverse complement strand
GTATCTGGTGAAGATGACAAGCGGCGGACGTCCACTCTGGGTGCCGCCCCATCTCGCCGTACCTCAACCATGGCCAGACAGACCTTCTTGCCTTGGCATCCCACCAACAGGCACCTCGTTACAAGCTATCCATTCGCTTGGCTCATTCAATCCTACCACATGCAGCGTGTCTCATCTCTTTCCTACAGTCTCTCACACACCCGTAGAGACACTAGCCTGTGAATCTTCACTATCGTACTCATTTATATAGCCCAGTTCAACGAGAGTCTCCTCATCAAGCTCGTTGGGGTCAAAGTCCAGGCCATCGTCCATGTCTTCGTCATCATCGCTTCTGTCAAGAGTCATTGTCAGTATGTCGAAGAAATCGAAGGCACTGGAAGCAGAGCGAAAGCTACATACCCGACCAGGAAGCGGCTGCCTGGCTCCTCTGGTAGAAACTGGTTGTGTGAACCCTGTGCAGGAGTCTTCGACGACCGGCCAGGGGACGGCTCAGGCGCGCTCTCCCGCTTCATCGCAGAAGGCTTGCGCCCAGCAACTGCTTTGAACGGGTTCTTGGGCTTCTTGTCCTCTGCATTCTTTTTGGCGGGCGATTTTTGAACACCAGGCTTTTTCCAGGGCTTCAGCCGGTAGGGCTCGTTGCCCACTTCCCGCAATATGATGAGGGCCCTGGTCAATTCGGCAGAGGCAGGGTCGAGTGAAGGATCGTCGGGGTCGGGGAGCAAGGGGCATCGCATGTCTTCGTCGTCGCCGTCGCTCGGGACGGGTGTTTGGATGCCGTCCATCGAGGCGAGGCCGCTATCAGAGTCGCCTGAAGATACGTAGTGAGGGTAGAGGAACTTGGTGTCGTGGGACTGGCCCAGGTTCAGTGGGGAATTTGCATATTCCGTCCTAGGCCAGTTACTGCGATCCTCTGCGGGAGGGGTGGCAGTACCCGGTTGGCGCTCGTCAATGTCCTCCGGGATGGAGAGGCGCGACTTCACAGGGAGCGGAAGCGTTGTCCCCCAAAAGTACCATGGCCCTAGCAAGTTCGGCGTGATGTATGGCAGGACTTCGAACTCGCATGCGCGCCAGAAGACCTCGCTGATGCGGCGCCGCTTGATGAGCTCAGACACACGGACCAGCTCCTCGTGGGGGTACTCAATATACGCCTTGGGCTGCACGGCCACCAGCAGGGGCCGGTTTGCGTGGTCGGCCAGGTCCAGCACCCGCTTGAGTAGCTTGCGCACCATGTTGCGGCCAATGCCGAGCTGGCGGTAGTTGAGGTCCACGTGGATGTCGCGGATGAGGAGGATCCAGGCCAGGTTGGCAGGGTGCTGCTTGAGGTCGTGTCCAGACTCTTGAAAGCGCTGGTGGTCCGCATCGAGAAAGTACTTGTTTATAGAGGGCAGATACTTTGGCATGACGTGACCGTATGGGTGGAGGATGGCAGGGGAGCGAAACATCATGTCCAGCAGGTTCTCCTCGGCCTTCAGGGCCTTGCGCAGGCTCTTCTTGACGCCATTGCGGGCTTGGATGCCCTCCCGCTTGATCAGGTGCGCACTGATCGTGGCGATGGTATCGGGCCCGCTCATTACAGCGACTATGACGTTGGAAAGCCATGGTCCGATATCCTGGATGTCTCCGTCTTCGATGATGATGTTGAACTCGAGATCGGTGTCGGGGTCTGTTGTGACAGACGAGTCGGGACCGCTGTCGGAGGAGGAGAGGATCACTGCCTCGGGTGTGGAGGGCGACGAAGAGCCGCCTGATGGCGGCATCGCAGGGAGTACCGGCGCGTCAGTGGGATCGCTCTGGAGTTGGCTAAGATCTACATGGATGAATTAGCGACCGCCTCGTTTGCAGCTAGTGCGGCGAAGCAGGAATGGGAAGGCTAACCCTCGGTGTCGACGTCCATGGGAGCCTCGTCGTCGCTATCGATAATGATCGGCTCGTGGTTCTCCATGGCTGCGGCGGTGATTGTTGTTGGGGCGTACGACAGAAGGTGGGAGGGCGTGCGATAAAGTTACAATGTTGAATGGAGGTGTGAGAAGATGCGGATTGCAATTGTGAAAGACAGTCCCTGATCTTTGTGGACGTGGAATCATGTAGAGAAGGAGCTAATCACTGTAGAACGAGATGGGGACGGGCTGAAAGGATTCTGAAATTCATATCAACATCTCGTCTCTCACCTTCCATGCCATCCCAATCGAGCCATGATCCTCTAATGCGATATCAGAGCTGGCATCTTTCTGTACGGCCTCCAATCATGTGCACTACCAAGAGCTCCCTAAAGATGTTGACTTGGCTCTTGAAGTTTCTTTGGTCTGCTGAAAACTCGAATATTCCTGCAATAGTCAAATGTAGAGCATGCTGGGTGGGAAAGGGAACTTGGAAATGCCTGGCCTTGAGCAAGAAAGATGAAATAGGTCTGAGTACTGACCTGTTTCCCCAGTTTGAGCTTGATCTACCACTTGGAGATATCTTCTCGACAACAGGTGTCTTTGCAGGACGATGATTCATGCTCCAAGTTGGCCCTCATGAATCTGAGTGAGGAAATGTCTCTACCTGAAATATTCCGTAAGCGATCCGCCCGAGACGGCGCTTGGAAAGCAACGCGTCTCGATCGAGGGTTCCGTGCACGGTCCATGTGCCGACTAGGCGAGAGGAACCTGCTGAGTGACAATGCTCTGAACTAGCAGCCCACAAGCGAATGCCAAAATTTCAATGTTGCAGAAGAGTTGAGTCCATTAGAAAAGGGACACCTGCTGCCCGGGCCGTATCGGGGACTAGAAATTGGGTCTGCCTGCTGTCACTCAGCCAAAGTACTCGTCTTGGGTAGTACGCCAGGAAGGAAGACGATTGTGACTTGGAAAGTGGAAAAGGAACTTATTCAACAGGTGCCGCCGCCGGCTCTAGGGTATCATCTGTGGAAATCAATCTCCCACCGCAGTAACGCCATTCCCATGCACCATGCATCATGTACCAAACACCACAAAAAGTCCCATCATCCGTCCGTCTACACGGCCTCCCAGTCCATGGCATCTGTCATGAAGCCCCATTCGTCCGGCTGGTCCATGTCTAGGTCTTCGTTCTCGGATACACCACGCTCCGCAGCAAATGCCCGTACTTGCGCGACGTACTGCTCGGCAATTTGAAAGCCAAGGTCGAAGCCAGCAAAGATGCTGTCCAGAACACGCTCTAGATCGTATTCCTCAAGCGGCAGGGCATTTCTACCGTTCTTCGGGGCAAGGAGGGGGTCAGGCTCGTCGGCGTTCTTCCAGCGATTCCGCACTGTAACCGAGTGAGTTTAGTCAATGCAGTTATCACCAAGTGACTCCGGAAAGGAGGGGGAAGGAGGGTGCTCAGCAACTCACGCTCCTTAGCCCGCCCCAGCGCAAAGCGAGCGTCGTCCTTGCCCAGGGCCTCATACAGGGGATTCCTGTGATCGTCCAGAGCTTCCAGCACATTGGCATGGAAGCGATGCTCTCGCCGTTGCTCTGAATTTCTATTCTCTAGGTGTCGTGTGCCAAATGCGCCTGTGATCTTGACTCCAAACACGCCCAGTAGATGGACCAACGCCCGCTCGATGAGCATGTAGTACTCGAAGAAGTCCAGCTGGAAGTTGATTTCGGCCTCGCTCCTCTGCTCTTCCGTCAACCCTCGGTCTATGGCGGCATTGTACCCAATGGCGAGAAAGGGAATCTTCCACTTCAGTCGGCGGGCAATCTTGGTGTACCGCGAGAGTTCTGCCCAGGGCGTCGGGATGCGGTTGACGGCGGATTGCAAGTCGAGATGGTAGGGAACGTCTATGGAGGGATTCGATGCTCCCTGGCTGTCATTCGTGATGGCCGAGCGTATCAGAGTTCTTGGGGGCTCTTGGCCAGCCAAGGCGGTGGACGTGGACGTCGCTCTCGTCGTCGTTGTGGTGGTGGTGGAGGAGTTGAAGTGATATCGGCCAGTGGCCCACCTCGAGTTGGAAAGGCCACCTGCCATAACTCTGGGGGGGGGGGTTTCTAACAAAGGAAAAGCATACCTGCATACCACAAATGTGTTGATGTATCAGATGCTTGCATATACACAGTAATGGTGTTATTGTTATTGTTGCTGCTTGCTTTGGTGTCGTTGTCATAACTGCGGCATGCAAGCCACATTAGAAGCGGCTGCAGATGGAGGTGCATTGTCCAGGCCCCTGCAGCAGTGGGCAAGGTGCACCCCTGGACAGGCTGGAGAGGAACCCTGCACCTTCAACGTCATCTCTTCCCTAACAACACCAAGCATTCATCGATCTCTCTTCTTCCCACAGAGATTAAAAAGCCAATATCAAAACGACAAAATGAAGTTGGACCACTCTTACTGTCACGGATGGTCATGTACCTCCTCTGGTCAAGCAGGGACCGCACCACCTGCCGGCTTAACATCCCGCCCTGGGCTCTTGTTCGAAAGACGGAGAATACACTACTGCTTTCGGCGTATCGATGGCGTGAATACTTCGTGACAAGCTGATTTAGTTATGTCTGTGGAAGCAATCACAAGAGGGTAAGGTATGTTGACAGTAAGCTGGCCATCTACTATCGTGAGCTATGTAAACCAAAGTAATTAGTTCGACTAGCGTTCAGCACTCATGGCAGCTTTACTGAGTGTTTTGGGTGTCATGTGAACAGCTCAAACAGGTCTACTGAGACTTGTACCCTCTGACAGTTATTTCATCACCTTCATCATCATGGAACCAAGCTTTAATTACTTCTCAGCACAACCGGGTGACCGAGCAAGTCAACTCGCAACTTCCAGTCACCATGGGCGCACATTCATCCAAGTCAAGCCACTCTGGACGTGATCGCAGAATGCATGTAGCAGGTGCTGGTCGGCCTCCTTCTCATCTTCTCAACAGGACAGACGGCGTCGAAATTCAAGTCCGGAGGATAACCAGCAACACTGACAGCAGTGATCACTCGAGCAGGAACACACCGGTACCAACCATCAACAACACACCTAGCAGTCTAGGCTCAGCTCGGGACCAGGCAATCACGACAGCGGATGGTACATTGCATTCTCCTGCGTACGATGGCCTGCCCACGTTCTCATCTCTCCAAGTCGACACTGGCAAGGATTCAAAGCCGCATACCTATCATAACGGGAATCACAACAATCAGAAGTCCCCTGTCAATAGCTCCAGTGCAACAGTCCAGGAAGACACAGCCGCCTGTCACAAGAGGACCATACTAGGTAGTGATCAACCGGCCCCGATGAACAGCCCACACGTACCTCAGGAAGATCCACCCGCCTATCGCGAAAATCAACTGGCATCGGATGCTATCAACGGCCCACATGTCACACTTCAAGAAGGTACTCCGCCTGCAGATTGGAATGCGCTCTTTCCCTGGGGGCCACCCACGTACTCGTCTCTCAGAGCTGACGAAAAATCACGACGGCATTCTGGGCACTCTACCAGCGACCCTTCGTCATCACGTCGCCCCTCAAGCCCAGATGATCCCATCGTCGCGGCTGCACGGCACAACCAGACCAGGCCTTTGCACAAACTACCAGATCGTATCCTCCTTGCCATCATTGCGCATCTCGACAACGTTAGCGTTGAGTGTCTCCGCCGCGTCTCCAGAATATATCCTTCACTGGTCACCGAAAATATACAATCTAGAGTCTTTGTCGATACTCCCCAGGAGAACACCAACCACTACGGTCCGTTCCCATGGCCGCGTTTCGAAGGGATGACTTGCGTCTCCTATGATGGACGGAAGCTACTGCGCCTGCTCGATAGAGACCGGTACTGCGCTGGTTGCCTTGGGGCCCGTGCGGCTCCGGACTGGGGCGGTCGTGTTCACCGGCTGCAAATACCGCTTCACTGTTCAGCGTGCCGTGTCGCCCATCCGGCCTGTCTTTTCTCCTCGAAACAGCGCTGCGGGTACTTTGCAGATCGGGTGTGTATCGCGCACGAGGGCTACATTCGTATTTGCGGGCATGATCATGGCATTGTGCGGTGGTCCGATGTCCTTGATATCATGGAGCATGAGCAGGACCAGGACCCGCCGGCTTTCAACGGGCGGCGATGTATGGATTTTAGTCACCGTACCGTGTGCGGCGGCCTGCCGGGTGTGAGGGGAGTCAATGCGAAGAGGCTGACGGCCCATTGTGAAGGCTCCAACTTGAACGATTACAACATTTGTCCGTCCATTCAAGTCATCAGGGCCCCGCCAACCAGTGAGGGCGAAGGAAGATGCAAGACCCTTGAGATGCCGTGGAATGCACATTCCCGTTGGGTCGACTTGCAGAATGGCCACCCACTGCAAGGACTCTTCGTCACCGTCTCGGTGAACTTTCAGAAAACGCTGGCCGCTTCATGACTCGGACAAGGCAGCCACAAATCAAGGATTCGGAGCTCCGATGTTTTGACCCCAATGACTGCGACTGCGTCTACTTTGAAGGCTCGGAGGACGTCGACTGGCGCCCATATTGGCCTTTGCAGCAACCGGAAAGCGAAGTCTACCGAGCGCTCAATAGAGACAGCACAGCTACCAAACGTTATTACCATCCTGAGAGACCTCTTGTATTTTCTCCGCATCGCCTCAGGCCCTGGTCATCCAACAAAAGTGACCACGACGAGAGCAAATTCTGGAACTCGATGGGAAGATGCACTCCAGACGCAGAGAAGTGCCTACTCAACGAGGCAGTGCACAGGCCCCGGACACGTCAAATTACCAACGATAAGGTGAATGGGACAGGCGAGAATCTTGTTGTGGCAAAGTTGTGTAATAGCGAGACTCCATACATCCGGCTCCGGTATCAGAGGCGCATCATCGGCCGGCTTCCTGACGGGGCATTCCGCAGCATTCCTGAATCTTGGTACGAATCCCTGGACCCAAAATCATACGAAGTCACCAGCGATATCGACGGGAATGGCGTGTACTGGTGTCGAGAACCAGACTGCTGTAACTATCACCGAGGAGTGCCTGGCTTCGAAAGGCTCTTGTCGGGTTATGGACACCTACAAGGAGGCCGCCTTGTGCGGCTGCCATATCACTGCAAGACCGATGTGGGCAATCTTGCATTCGGTGAGGCGGTAGATCGTTTATGGCGGGCTGTATAACCTACCCAGACAGTCCCTGGTCAACTGGCCTCCATCGCCAGGAACTGAGCCAAGTGCCCAAAGCCGAACATTCAGACGAGGAATTCCCAACGACGAATACCGAGCTTGGAAGACAAATTCCGAAATGTTTACGGATTACCATCTTTATGCTCCAGAAACTCCGCTTCTGCAATTCACCCGTGAATCCTCAAGGCAACGACAAGAAAAGCGCGAGCAGACTTGGGGTAGTTGGTAGTCCCAAGACCGGTGGCTGGATCCCATCCCTCGACCGCAGAAGACCCGATCGTTCCACAGCCGGGATTACTTCCATTGACGACTGTGTGACCTTATGTTGGCATGGGCATCAGCCTATGAAACCAGCCGGGGGCGCTCACTGTCATTCAGCACGTGTGGATTTTGGTATAGGACCGGGTTGAGGATGCCAACAGCCGTCTTATTAACAGCAATCCGCTCCTCATTGATCCGGTTGATCTACCCGGGCAGCTATTGTCAGTCATATTGAGGTCTCGAAGCTTCAAGAGCAGGAAGGGACCTGGAACACTCACCACCGCGGAGAAGATAGGCGTGCTTGCCGAAGTGCCATCAGACAGCCCAAACTCCCCGCCAACTCAAACAGCGATATTATCACCATTCGCCGACACATCTGTAATGCCGCGACCGATCTGGTTATAAATACCACCACTGTCCCCCGCCAGCTCCGTGACATCCAACAACGCCGGATTATCGGCATCAGGTGCCAGCGCACTGTAATTTGCTGGTCCTAGTATTGGGATTCTGCTTCGAAGATTCCCAGGGCATTGGAGGGGTCGGAGAGAGTGCCTGGGGGGATCTGGTAGAGGGCGGCTGTGCAGGCAGGTGTGATGGCTACGTCGCAGGTGCTGAGGCTGTCGTTGGTGGCTGCAAGTTGTAAGTGTTGGAGGAGCTCGGCGGATTCCTTCTTTTGCATTTTGAAGGGAGCCCGAGCATGTTTAGTGGATCTGGTCGTCAAAGCCATCCTACGTCTCAACTCATCGCTGACAGCTGCATCTCCACCCACGGGAGCCATCAGCTTGATGCCAGGGATGATGCAGTCGATGTCCTCCTGGACAGCAGCCGGGACATGATACTTCTCGCACGCAGGCAGCCCACCTCCCGTCCCTCACATCGTGGTAATCATAGTACTCGGTGTCAATTAGGGCCTCCAACTTTGCCGCAGGAGCGTCGAATGCGAGCCAGGCCTTGTTGTCGGATTGCAACACGCCATGGGCTATGCCATGGGCCGCGAGCCATCCTTGATGTCTTCTACCGCCACTTTCTCTGGGCTGGAAGGCCTCGATGACCTGCTCTGATGTTCTCCAGAGTTTGCCGTAGTTGCCGCGATAAGGGGTGGGAGATGTCGAGGAGGTGCTCCTCAGCGCTGTCCAGGTTCTGTGTGAAGCCGATCCTTACGGGGAGGGTTTTGGTTGAGGGCCTTTTGTCCATCGTGTGCTTGTTTTGGGGGCGTTCTTAATGGAGAGTATAGGTGTCTGAGGTATGGTAGTGGTGATGCTGAAGTTGTGGGAGGCGTTGATACTCACCACGGTGGAATTTATTTGTGGCTGCTGCTAGTGTAGCGCCCCCCTCGAGCCGCACGTTTACGTATTGAATTGTTATTAGCACCTTACTTTGCACCGGTTGTACTTCGTATACTGGCCGGGCACCAGGCTTCCAGCAATGGTCGGTCTGTCACAACTCGCGGGGCAGTCGATGCGCACCGGGAACAAAGCGAGTACCAACCTCCTTGCTGCGACATTGAGATCCTTGAACTTGGTGCAACTTGTTGTCGTTCCCGGACCGGCACTTTCCACTTCTCCATGGTCCGTGAAGACTTTGCGAGGCGTTCGCCACTTTCATGCGTGATGGAAAGACTTGCTCCGTTTGCCATGTGTGCGGTATGGCTGCAGTGATGAGGCAACATCGGATGCATGGACGCAGCCTTGGCCATCACTGTGTACATGTAGCTGGGCGGGCCTTGTTCCTCTGCTGGAGCTCGTTGATGTTTGAAGATGTGCAAGTTGAGATGCTGTGTGGGCGGTGATCCATCTTCGATATCAGCTACCTAGGTAATCCGGCCAGTGCTTAGTGAAAGCTGGTCGATGGTTGAAGATGGAAGGGGGAGGAGAGTTTGGGTGAGATTAGGTAAGATCATTGTACTGACATAAGCCCTGCCGACGACGTCAAGCCGGAACCCTTCTTTTCTGTCATCTTGACCCACCCTTGCTCTCCCACCCAAAATACATAGTATCTTTTCATCCCATGATTGTTCGGAATGAACGTTCGGTCTTCGGCAGAGTTTCTTCCTTGAACGCACGGCGGCTATGACCAGATGGGGCAACCGACGAGCTGAGACTCAAATCGTTTGAGCCCCGATTACGCGCCAACTCCTTCTCTGCATTGACCGTCATGCGAAAGAACGCGCCAAATCTAGCAGTATTCGGTGACCCATCCGAGGGGAAAACAGTCTAGTCGTCAGCAGACGTCTGAATGGGTAAGCAGCATTGACCATCGCGTGGCTAGAGCTGTTGCGATTGGGAGCTAGCAGAGCAGAGCACCTGGTGGGGATACGGAATGCATCGCAAAGCATCACTGTCGCTTTGAAGTCGACCTTAACCTGGCTTGCGCGCTTGCCATGTTAGCATGTTCCGCACTCTCGGTAAAGGTATCCGCGATGTCAGGATGAACCCTAGGATCATGGGTAATCATGGCGGTAGATCTGCTCACATCACGCCGATCATTTCCGCCTGGGCACCCCATCCACCTACCCACTTCCCTCTGCCCCTCCGACATTCAGGACAGGGGTGTCAGACACAAGCTTCCCCCAAGCTTCCAGGGCCGTCTGAGCCTCAAAGCTTGTTTCCACCTCCCAACCATACCTATTCCTCGTCTCTTCGAAAGTTCCACCCAGCCCAGCGGCTGGCATGGCGCGCCCCTGACTGCCTCCGACCATGCACCTGGTGGAACTCCCGAGGGATCTTCAAAACGCTCGCAGATCACGAACAATGTCCTCGAGTGGGCGACATGTTTCTCGCCTTGGCACTAGACACGGCAGTGCGGCACCATGGCCTCCTTCACGAAGCATCTCGTTCGTCCGTCGAGGAAACATCATCGCCCTTGAGACGACATGCAATGGCGAGGAGTACGTCTCCTACCCTCCAGCCACCTCCATCTCGTCTCAACTATGTTTGTGGTCAAGGTTGAACCGCCGAATCCGATGGGATGGCTAGGTTTGGCTGTAACATCGAGAAGGCATCACTCCATGCAGAGACCATTATGGCATACGTGCTCGCCTGGGGGGTTTGGATGACAGTTCCGCGTGCAGCACGATGAGTAGATATATAGTTCGGCCGTGATCCCCCTCAACAGACACTCATCCCATCATCAGTGTCATCACCAACAGCATCTCCTTGAACCAACATTCACTTCAAATCCACGATTGATTCGTAACCTTCATTTCAACTTACACCACTTACCAACTTGAACTTCCAGTTAAACTGTCTTTACTTCACACTTTTTTTTTTTATCAATACACCAGTATCTTCACGATCAACCACCACACAACCTCACCAAGATGTTCTCTCAGATCCCAACCATCCTCCTCCTCGCCCTGGCGGCCACCCCCCTCGTTGCCGCTCACGGAAAAATCGCAGTCGTGACCGGTGACGCCGGTGGCAATGGCACCGCCCTCGGCATCCAGGGCGCCGTAGTCCCCGGTCCCGGCCCCAACTACAAAACCGAAGTCGACACCACCGTCTTCTGGTCCAAGGACATCGCCACCGACCAGGACATCGGCTTCACCCAGAGCGGCAAAGGCAACAACCAGCTCGAGGACCTCGCCGACACCATGGCCCTCAGCGGCAACACCCTCGCCCAAGTGACCGACGGCGGCTCCGTCAGCGGCACCTTCCACGTCGTCACCGACGACGGCTGCGGCCCGCTCGAGGCCCTTGTGGACGCCACCGCCACCGCGAAGTGGTCCGAGGCGTCCAAGGCCACCGTCGACACCGAGATGCCCGGCGACAAGGGCAACTGCCCGTCCGAGCTGAGCAACGACTCGGGCAACCAGAACAACAAGCTCCTGCGCATGGCGCGCCGCACGCTCGCCAAGATGGGCGTGGTGGCGAAGCGCGCGGACAATGTGAACATGGACTTTGACTTCTCGGTTGCGATCCCCCAGGGGACGTCGTGCACGGGCACGATTGGCGACCAGGAGAACCTGTGCTTGGTCAAGATCTCGAACAACAATGCCAATGGGCCGTTTGGGGGCGTCTTTGCCGTGCAGATGGGTGGAAATGCGACTACGGCGACGCGTCGGGTGGTGCGCTCTTTCCGGGTGTAAAATATTCGCCTGGGACTGTTGATTGTGACGGGTGGATCTGGACTGCTGGGAACTCACAGACGTGTGGATCATGGCATGGGACCTTGGGTTGGTTGTATTGATAATGATAACTTATTTGGGGGTGCCGTGGTGGTGATGGGATACTGATACGCAGAGGGGAGTACCTGTAGGGTATAGTGAGAGTCTGAGACAAATGAATTACGAACTTCCATTTGACCGGCACTATCCGAGCTGGTGCTGCTTCAGTGGCCTCCTGTGAAGATATTGAACAGCGTTGAGAGGAGTCACTATGATAAGTCCTAGCCTCACCATCAAACCCAGACACCCCCTCAAGGACTGACCAATTGCAGACACCAGGGACCTTTTCGACTTCATTATCGCGCCAGCTCTTGTCTCATATTGCACTGAGTCATCAAGTTGTGTCCCGTGAGAGTAAGTGTATCATTTGAAAAAAGTACGATTATGTAGGACGTGAAGAACACAAGGAGCGTCGAGAAGTGTAAACACCAGCCAGCACCGCCTCGTTCTCGCGGAACTTTCTATCTACCCACTCCCTCCCTCCCTCCAAGCTCGCGTCCGTGTTTTACAAAAAAAAAAAAAAGAGAAGGAATTAATACTGGGTTTTTAAAAAAAATAGACGGGGTTGTTTGGTTTTGTATCATGCCATGATCTGCGGTTGTCAGGGGGCCTTCTTACCACCCACCACCTACACCGCGGAACCGACCACCCCCTCCGGTCCTCTGCTTCCCACTCCCCCATCCACTCGTCCACCCGTCCTCGCCCTCACCATCGTCGTCGTGGTCATGCTGTCCACGGCCGCCCTGCCCGTAGCTCCACGGCGCCCATGCCGGCGCGGTAGTGGCCGCGGCACTGCTGCTCGAGGAGCTGGTGGGAGGCTTGATGCTCGTCGCGAAGGTGGGCGTGTGCGTGGGGGCGACGTGGCTGAACGACGACGACGACGACGACGAGGGTGTGTGGGTGTGGTCCTCGGGGCTGCTGGAGGACACGGTTGTCGCCGCGGGATAGGTGAATGTGGGGTCGGACTCGCTGCTGACGCTGCTGCTGCTGGAGCTGCTGCTGTGCGGGTGCGGCACGGTGTGGGTGTGCGTGATGGTCAGGGTGGAGTTGATGGTGTGCGTCTCGGTGATGTAGCTGAGCGAGTGGGTGGTCGACGCCGAGGGGGAGGAGGACGTCATGATGGCGGTGCTGGTGGTAGTATTAGTGTAGGAGGAGGAGACCGCTGGGGAGGAGGTAGACTCCGGGCTGGAGGCGCTGGTGGAGTGGGAAGTCGGCACGGACGACGCCGGGTACCAGGTGTGGGTGCCGTTGTGCGGGTGCGGCACGGATCCCGTGTGGGTGTGCTCTGGCCCGATGGAGGAGACGTTGAACGAAGTGACTGTCGGGTGAGGGCTGTAGGTGGGCGTCGCCGATGACGAGGGAGATCCAGTGGCCCAGATCAGGGTGGAGGAACCGTTGCCGTAGGAGCCTGTTGGGTACGAGACGATGCTGATGCTGGAGCTGGAGCTAGGGCCGGTGCTGATGGGCCCGACGGCGGTCGTGTTGGAGGGTGTCACAGCGGATGAGGAAGAGGGCGGCGTTGGGTATCCGGTACCCCATGGAGGAGTCGGGTGGCCAGTTCCCCATGGTGGCGTTGGGTGTCCCGTTCCGTATGGCGGGAAGGTCGGTGCAGTTCCTGGTGGCTTGGTGTGAGAGTGCTCGAGAGGATCAGTGGACGAGGTGTTGCTGTAGACACCAGTAGACAACGGAGGAGGCGGGTGGTGGCCAGTGCCAGTGCCCGTGCCCCACGTCGGCTTGGAAGAAGACTCGATGGAGGAAGAGTTGTACCAAGGACCGGGAGAATACGAAGGAACGGGGTATCCGGTGCCTGTACCGGTCACGCCCCAAGGAGCGCTGGACGAGGCAGGGCCGGTGACGGCGGCCGTGGACGCGAAGGATGACAAAGAAATACTTCCGGTGCCTGGAAGAGACGACGACGACTCGGTGCCGTTGCCGTAAGGGCCGGTGGACGAGGTCGGGTACGGCGAGCTGCCGGTGACGGTGCAGGGAATGTGGACCGAGACAGTGACGGTGGACGCCGGGAGCGTCTCGTGAACGGTTACAGTGGACGTGAAGGTCGGCCACACGTATGCCTGTCTGTGCTTGAGGTTCTGGGGCTCGTCATCCTGACTCAGAGCACCTGCGGCTCTGTGGATGGGGAAAGAGGGAAATGTGTCAGTCATGTCTTGTGACGAGGAAGGTTTTTGGATGAACACCAAGTGTTCTGGTTCTGGGGAAAAAGAAAATGCTTACGCTGAGACCAGGAGAGCGAGACGGATACTGGAACGCATTGTTGCGTAACGAAAGCTCAGGGAGGCGAGCGAACCTTTGGGGTGGAAAAAGAATGTGGGGAAGTGGTAAGTAAGAAAAATAAAAAAAGAGTGAATAGGCTGTCGAGAAGCCTGGCAACGCTCACAACACTGAAATTGTTAAGAGGTTGGAAGGAGGAGAGTGGGTTTTCTTTCCCCATACAAGCAGCGCGTGGGCATCTTTATACTCCATGTGCGGCACACCGGATGACATCTGGGGACTCTAGCTACGATGGAGGCTCCTTCGTATTCCACAGAAGCATATCGACAGGAGCCACGCCTACCTCAATCGAGCTGGAGTTGTCGCAGCCATGGGGGATGGGGGGGGGGGCCGCCGCCGCCGTGGACGAGTGCTTGCCGTGGCGGTCCGGATACCAGCATCTTGGGGATGGCTTTTTTTTTTTTGTTTTGGTTGTTGTTGTGGTGCCATGCAGCAACCCATGTCCCCGCAAATGTTCCGCCGATCCAGCAGGGCTTGTGTTTGCTTTTTCTCGATTTAAGCTTATGAAAAATTGTGAGCATCATCCCGGGGCGGGGGGGGGGGGGTTGTTAAAGGGGCAAAGGGTTCTGGGGCTGGCAGGCCGGCCCAAGACCCCCATGAGAAGGAAAAAGGGGGCATGTCTGGGATATCAGGGGGTATGGCGG
>PYFS01002019.1:0-14333 GCA_003671545.1 Ophiognomonia clavigignenti-juglandacearum | reverse complement strand
GGCACTTTTTTTTTTTTTTTTTTTTTTTTTTTCTTTTTTTTTTTTTTTTTTTTTTTTTTTTTTTTTTTTTCCACTACTCATCCATTGGTCACAACACAACACAAACTAACTGACACACTCATCCACATCCATCCAGGCAAATTCAAGTGGCTCTTCTACCCAGCCATCCCGCTCTACATCTTCTCCCAGGGCCTCATGATCTACTTCCGCCACCCGGGCTTCTCGGTCGGCTACCTGATCATGTGCGAGGTCTTCATCTCGATCGGCGGCGCCGTCTTCATCCTGGTGTGCCAGATCGGCGTGCTCGCCGCCGTCGACCACCAGCACACGGCGGCCGCCATCTCGCTGCTCTTCATCTTCGGCTCCGTCGGCGACGCCATCGGCTCGTCCATCTCGGGCGCCATCTGGACCAACACGTTCCTGCCGGCGCTGACGCGCTACCTGCCCGAGGCGGACAAGGCCGCCGCGGTGACCATCTACTCCAGCCTGGTCACGCAGCTGAGCTACCCGGAGGGGTCGGCGATCCGCACCGCCATCCAGAACGCGTACGGGTACTCGCAGACGCGGATGCTAGCCGCGGGCACGGGCGTGATGGCGCTGTGCTTTGTGTGGATTCTGTTGGTGGAGAACTTGAATGTGAAGGACCGGAAGCAGACCAAGGGAACGGTTCTCTAGATTCTGCCTTTCTTTTTTTTGTGCGGATGTTGTTCTTGGGGTGAACACCTGGGCAGCAATGGTTTTACCTGGTTGGTTCTCACAAAGGACGAAGATAGACCTCGGAAGGGTGTCAAGAGGTGTGCAAAAGGGGGTTTGCCTGGCCATGATGTGGCGGAGATATGGTGGGACTTGGAAAGGTGGATTTTGAGATGCGGATTCTCAGACGGCATACATGACAGTCGTATGACTGCTTAATAGATTCAGATGTAGATATGTATTATGAGTTTTTGACGGACGTACTTAGGTATAAATTCCTGGAGACCTGGTATTCACTGGAACTGCCCTCTGTTCACTACCGTGCCTGAGGCAGTATCGTATACCACCATCTACCCAGATAGGTAGCATATGGCATGAATGCTCAACCTGAGTACGTTTATACGGCCAGTGTCGGTTTGACCACCCTTTCCAGCGTACTAGAAATGCCGTCTCGACGACATGAAATCTTACAACACTTGAGCATATTACTTATTCCAAGCTCCAAGAAACTCTTGTCTGCTGGTATGTGCTCAAGACCACTCAGTAAGAATCCAGTCTGATCTATCTATATCTATGAACTCTACGCAGAAACAAACATTACAAATCACTCGTCAAAAACTCCTGAACACCATGCTGAAAAGCAGGCACAGCAGACGACCCATGATCCTCCCCGGGAAACGTCCTCACCGCCAACGCCCTCAGGTTCGGATTGCCCTCAAACCTCTTCACCAACCCCTCCGCCGCCTTCCGCATGCCCTTCATCTCAGCACACCCCACCCGCTTCTTGAACCGCGCCTCCGTCTCCCCCTCCCTCCTGACCAACTCCCCGCCCTCCTCCCCATGCGTGACAATCAGCGCCGGCGCCCTCACCCCCTCCCCCAGCGTCCGCCCCCGGAACGCGGCCTCCTGCTCCTCCACAAACTTCCCCTTGTTAAACTCAATGTCCGCACTCGCCGCCACAAACAAATCCCACGTCTCCGGGTGCGTGTACAGCGCATTGAGGGTGAAGATCCCCCCGTAGCTGTGCCCCAGCAGGGCCTTCCGCGCCCATTTTACTCGGTCCCCGGGAAACAGCGACCCCTCCACGTAGTGCCGCATGACGTCGTCGCGCACGAACGCGAGGAACGCGTCCGCCTCGCCGAACGAGATGTCGGTGCGCGGCTTGCCGTCGCGGCCCAGCGGCGCGTCGTAGGTGCCGTCGCGCGACGGCGGCGTCAGGTCCGGCCCGCGGCGGAAGTCGTAGATGGCGCGCGCGGGCGGCATCGGGTAGCCGACGCCGACGACCACGGCGCGCGTGCCGTGCGTGTACTCGAGGCGGCGGGCGACGTCGACGGTGGACGCCCAGTAGGCGTTTGCGTCGGTGAGGTAACTGTTTTGTGGGGGGAAGGGGGGAGAATGGGTGGTTAGTTTATTGGCATGGTGTGGTATAGTATGGTACGGTATGGTATGGTATGGATGGAGGGATGAGAAGTGAAGTGAGTGAGGGGGTGAGTGAGTGAGTGAGTAATGATGAGATGATGAGATGGTGAGATGAGATGAGATGAGATGCTAGGGTGGGGGAATGGGAAGGGTTGGCAGGTTGGCAGGCTGGCATGGCATAGCATAGCACACATACATCGCCGAAATATCCTCACGCGCAGCCTCCTCCTCGGGCAGCGAGCGGTCCTCGTTCCATTTCAGCGGCCACGCGACCTGCACGAGGAAATCGCCCCGCGGCGTGCGCACGACGGACTGGCAGGTGTTGGGCGCGTGGGCGGCGTGGGCGGGCTCGAAGATGGCCTGGGCGGCGGATGTGGATGTGGTCGATGATGCCATGGTGGAAAGGCTGTGAAGAAAGGACCGGTTCGTTGAGGAGCTAGAGGAGGAGGTGAGGATCCGTGTCATGCTGCTGCTGCTGAAATTATGGGACGCTAGTGGTAGTAGTTGTTGGTTGGACTGGAGGATGGCATTGGCGGCGAGAATGGAGCGGCGGTAGGTAGAGCAGCATGCTCTGCTGGGCAGTAGTAGGTACGACGCCGGCGGAAGTATGGTAGGCACGGGGACCATTTCTAGAAGCCCGACGAGGCGAGGGCGAGCGAGGGGTCGTCTGGGCTGTGTGGGTAGGTGGGTGTGGATTGTAACGTTGTGTACAGTGCTGACCTGCGTATGAAATAAACGGGGAGAGGTTGTCGATCATTGGGATAGTGGGATATTGCCGGATATGTGGGTAGAGGTGGAAAGATACGTGCGTATTATTCGTGGCCGTAGGTCGGAGTCAGATTTTGTGCGCAAGTCCACCTGGGCATTAATTTTAAGCGAGTCCGAAACTGCAGCCAGGTCTCGCTTCATTCATGATGGGGCGTGCTGGAAAAAGATGGCGCATGTCGGAATATGTTTGAGTATTCCTGTCTCAAGAGCTGAGCTGCACACAATTTCCAAGGAAGGAAAATAAGGGCGCATGTGAAGAAGACACACATTATTCCTATAGTACGCCGCATGAACAGCAGATTTAACCACAATACACGAATTAACAAGCCATGTAACCATACCATAGAATGGAGGATATCATATGATTCACAGAGTGCAAACTACATATCATAAAATCCAATACTTGATCCATCCACACCCACACCCACACACACACATTCACAACTTCGCATTCCACGCCGCCCGATCCGCCGACTCCAGCGGCTTCTCCCGCTTGTCCCAGAACAGCGGGCACAGCTGGAACCACTTCTCCCGGCTCGCGACCGAGTGCACCGACCGCTTGTGCGCAAAGTCGACGTACTTGCCGATCGTCAGGCCCTGCGCGTTCTCGTACGACAGGATCGTCGCGCCCGCGGCCTTGGGCTCGCCGACGACGTTGACGGTGCGGATGTCGTCGAGGAAGCAGTAGTGGATGCAGCTCGAGTACCACGCGTTGACGCGCATCGCCCCGCGGAACGAGGCGTCGCCCACGAGCGAGTGCCGCCCGCGGTCGTAGTCGTGCGCGTCGTAGTGTGCGCCGTAGTGGTCCTCCTGTAGGTAGTGTTAGTGAATATCGCACACCTGCTGGGCACTATGTTTTGAAAACGAGAGAGAGAGAGAGAGAGAAAGGGATAGATAGCACACATACCTTCGCCCAATAAAGCTCAAAATACGCAAACCGCGTCTCATCAAACCGCCCATACAAGCACAGCACATGTGGATCCTCATGCAGCCTTTTCAGATACGCGCGATGCTCGTCCACCGTCCCCGTCTCATTCCACCCCGCCGCGACGCGCGGGTCGTTCTGCCACTTGTTGAACAGGCTTACATGCTCCGCGCGCTGCCAGTCCACCACCTCCAGGCTGAAGTGCACGCCCGCCTCGGGCACCCAGCGGCTGTACACGAGCGCGCCGGGCGCCGGCTTGGGCTGCCGCACGGGGTGCCGCGTGTACACGGGCTCGGCGGGGAACTTGTTGCTGATGGTGTAGATCTCGGGCATGGGCGGGAGCTGCGCCCGGGACGTCCTTTGTCCGCTGTTGTGGTTCCCGTCACCGTCGTAGTCATCCCCGACGACCCAGATCGGCCGCGGCCCCGTGGGCGACGCCGCGCCCTGCCAGAACGCGCCGCGCAGCACGAGCAGCTCGCCCTTGCCGACGTCCGGGGTGGCGGCGCCGGGCTTCTGCCCGAACTGCGGCCGCGGGTGCTCGATCGCCAGCCCCGAGGCGAGGAGCTCGCTGCGGACGGTGGCGGCGCCTGTGCCCGAGAGGTGCAGGCGGAAGGACTCTTGGGTGGGGTGCGCGAGGCAGATGGCGTGGACGAGGTTCCAGATTGCGGCGAGGGTTGGCGGGGACGAGGAGTCGGAGTCGGCCGAGGAAGAGGAGGAAGAGGAAGAGGAGGATGTCCACTGGAAGGTGCTGTGGGCGGCGCGGCGGGCGCGGGCCCAGGGGGTGTTTTCGTTGAGCGGGGGCTGTTGGTCCGCGGGGAGGAAGGCGAGGTCGGTGAAGGTGAGGGCGGAGGAGTGGAGGGGTTGCGGGGGCGCGCGGCCAGCGGCGGGTTGGGAGGTGAGGGTCAGGGCGAGGTGGTTGGCGGGTGAGGAGGCGGGCTGGACGGTGTAGGTTGTTAGGAAGGGGTGGGGGAGCTTGATGGGCGGGTAGTTTGGTGCTGCGGAGGAGGCCATTTTGGAATATTTTTGTGCGTGGGTGGATGAGAAAATGAGGGTATCACCAGTGAAGGTGTTTGGAAAGTTTGGTGGTTGTTCAAAGACAGGACGGTGTTTTCCAACAACTTCGGAAGAAGATGACGAAATAATTTGGGCCTGGAAGGACTCTCTCTCTCTCTCTCTTTCTGTGCGTGTGTATACAAAGTACTTCGGAATACTTTGGTACGATCTGATAAACAGCTTCGTTAATAATGCCAAGGCATCGGAGGACCACTGTGGGTAAGGGGGGTATGGGCACGTTTTTGCCTAGGACCAAGGATGCGTATCTTTGGGTCTATCTTCGTAGTGGAGTGACCTACCTACACTGGAAGACAGCTGATCTTTTCACCGCCGAGCTTCTGGAAGACTGATGGAAAGGATAGGCCATGAACGGAGAAAAGGAAAGGAAGGCCAGTCAAGAAAGCCGAGTCTATGACTCTGCCCTGCTCGGTCAAGTTCACCGGGGTTATACGGATACACAGTATACCTACACGGTACTGCAGTAAGTAAATACAACGTCCTGCAGTAGCCTTGTACCGCAGATGTACACCACCCGTACTCGGTAGTGGTATGTATATAAACAACCGGGACCCTGAAAGATCGGATCATAGTTGAAAATTACTGAGAACAAGACCAAAAGAAAAGCAACGCAGCAAGCTAAGCCCTCGACTTCGAAAAGGTTTTCGCCCCACAAAGAGCCTACTCCGACAAGCCCACACATCCCTGAGCTTCCTCCTCCTCCTCCTCCTCATCATCATCACTCATCACCCATATCACCGTCCAGGCTCAGCAGCAGCAGGTCCAGCAAGCAAGTATGTCCTCACCGTTGCGATCACAGCCCTCCGCCCGCGACGGCTTCACTGTCACCTTCCCGCAGGATAAAGTCATGCTGGTGACGCTCAACCGCCCGGAGAAGCTCAACTGCATCGACAAGCCGACCAGCGCCGCGATCGCAGACGTGTGGGCGGCCTTTGACACCGACGACTCCCTGCTGGTGGGCATCATCACCGGCCACGGCAGGGCGTTCTGCACAGGGGCTGATCTGCAGGGTATGTAATTAATAGCTGTACACACAGTATTGTGTGCTGTGTTGTGTTTTTTTCCCCACTCTTTCTTTCCCTTCCCTCTCCCTCTCCTCTCCCCACACCCCCACCCCCATCCACCCACACCCCCCTACTACTTCACACACCCACACTAGTAATTGCTACACAGTACGTACCCGTACACGCTAACACACACACCACACACATAAAAACAGAATGGAACAAACTAAACACCTCCAACACCATCAACTCCATGTCCGCGCCGGGGCTCGCGGGCCTGCCGCGGCGGCACGGCAAGAAGCCCGTCATCGCGGCCGTCAACGGCCTCTGCATGGGCGGCGGCTTCGAGATGGTCGCCAACTGCGACGTGGTGGTCGCGGCGGCGTCGGCCGAGTTCGCGCTGCCCGAGGTGAAGCGCGGCATCGCGCCCGTCGCCGGCTGCCTGCCGCGGCTGGCGCGCACGCTCGGCCTGCAGCGCACGATGGCGCTGGCGCTGACGGGGCGGCGGGTGGGCGCGCGGGAGCTGGAGCGGTGGGGGCTGGTGAGTCAGGTTGTGGATGTGGATGTGGACGGGGATGGCGATGGGGGTGTGGTGGATGGAGATGGGGATGGGAAGAAGAGGCAGAAGAGGAACAGAGGACAGGACGATGTGGATGGGAAGGTGGTAGAGGCGAGCTTGGAGTGGGCCGCGATGATCTGCGCGAATAGTCCCGATGCGGTAGTGGTGGCCCGACGGGGCGTGCGGCAGGCGTGGGAGACGGGGAGTGTGGAGGGGGCGGTGACGGAGCTGGCGGAGAACTGGTACCCGAGGCTGGTGACGGGGGAGAATTTCCGCGAGGGCATCAGGGCGTTTGTGGAGAAGAGGGCGCCTGTTTGGGGGAGTTCGAAGTTGTAGTGTGTGCGTATCTTGTGTGTGTACTGTATATGTGTGTACAGTAACTGTTGCAGTGTGGGTAATGTGTGTGTGTCTTGCTGGGCGTCGGTGGGTGTGGGTGAGTGTGAGTGTGTGCATTGCAAGTTGCAGTAGTAGCGACGCATCAAGGGGAAGATCATTTCCGCATTTCGTCAAGAGCCCCGAAGTCGCATGGAGAGGGGACACAAAAAAAGGAAGGAAGAAGAGAAAAATTCGCAGCCCATGGATCTTGGCTGCCGAGTCGGCCCATCTAATCTAATCACCTGGCATTGATGGGGATTTTTTGATCTAATCAGATGCTTTTGTTCGGCTGATGTGGGAATTTTGTATGGGGCCGGGAAGAAGTGTGTGTGTGTGTGTGTGTGCACTGTACGGAGTATTATACTACAGTAGTGGGTGACTGGTTTTGTGGGAAAACAGTGCATGAAAAGAATTCACGCTTGCAAGAGCAGCAGCGAGCCTTTGGCCCAGGGTCCCTCCCTTCCCATTGCCACACCGAGGAATAATGGCACCATCTAATCTAATCAATTAGTTAGTTAGTTAGCTTGTGTAGATCGCGATCCTCGGTTGGGCAGTTTTAGGGTGCCAATGTCTGGGTGCTGCGGTCCCCAATCAGGCTGTTCCTTACGAGAAGGTCTTCCATAGGTACTAAGTATAAGTCCAGGGATATTATATGTACTGTAAGTAGTATCCCAGAGTGACGCCTTGTTTATGTCAAACTCACAAGTTCAGCCCGAGTAGGGAAAGGGTAACAGTAGCCTCGTCAAAGTGCTGCGTCAGCACCGGCTGATGTTCCCTTTCGGTTTTTCCACCTGCCCACTGGGCACTCGCTCGCTACACATGGCACCATGCACCTTGAAGTACCGTAAGTAGGGGGGGGGGGAGTAGTGGAGATCTTGGGGGTTCCTGTAACAGTATTTTTTACGTGACGCCAATGTCGTTGACCATAATGGTTTGTGCACTGTGCTGGGGTTAACTCACAGATCATGTCTGCATACTGTGTATAGCGATAGCTTGTTTAGTCGCATCTTTGACAGTATACCTTCCCAAAGTAGACCAACTCATCACTTCACTCGACGTCAGTTTGAAAGGAAAAGAAAGCATGTGATGATGATTGTATTCACCTGAATTACTATACTGATCCCTTCAACTCCTTTGTAAGTTCACAAAAAAAACACCCTGCGGAACGCACCTGGTTTGAAGACCAAGCCCACTCACATTTCTCACCAGATCATCACACATACACAGCCATGGGGTCCGTCTCAGTCGACCCAAGCCTGGACACAAGCACGCGGTATTTCGATCTCCCGGGCAGCAGCAGCAGCAGCAGCAGCGATGCCGATGCCTCCTCCTCTCCCATCACCGAGCTGAGAGACGACATCGTCCTCACAGCATGGCTGCTCACGCTGGTGCGGACACGCGATGAACGGACAGCCACTTTCGAATGGGGGCGTGCTGATGATGGTGATGATGATGGCACCACACATGAAGATGTGGACCGGCGACGATTCTCCTCTCGTGAGGCGCTGGGAGCACTGGATCTGAACGCGGATGTGAGCAGTCTCACTGTGGAAGCAGTCAGGCAGGCGGTGAATGCGTACCTTTCTTCGTCAAGTGTGTCCGGCAAGAGGAGGTCCCCGTCAGCAGGTGCTCTCGTGCTCAGCACAGGGACGCTGTCACGCACAGACAAAGATGAACTCGACGAGGTGAGCCCGACAGACCTCCCATACCAAAAAGATGTATCTCATAGTGACCACCACCCAACTGACTTCCCATCCAGAACGGACAAGAATCCGTAATCCACCTGCACGTAACCCTCACCTCCTCCTCCCGCCTCGCCATCCGTCCCCTCTGGCACAGCAGCACCATCCTCCCCTTCACTCTCGAGCGACACATCGCCAACCTAGCCCACATCCTTTCCCAACTCTCCCTCCCCCTCACTCCCACCACCAGCCCCAACCCCACCCCTACCATCGCCACCACCCTCGCCCCCACCCCCTTCGACCTCGACTCCATCTGGCGCTGGTGCGCCGACCTCCCGCCGACCCTCGACTACTGCATGCACACCGTCATCAGCCAGCAGTCCGCGCTGCACGGCGCCAAGCCCGCCATCGACGCCTGGGACGGCGTCCTGACCTACGCCCAGGTCGAGGCCTACTCCGACGCGCTCGCCCGCGCCCTCCTCACCACCGGGCAAGTAAAGCTGAACGACTTCGTCCCGCTGTGCTTCGAAAAGTCGCGCTGGACCATCGTCGCCGTGCTGGCCGTCATGAAGGCCGGCGCCACCATCGTCATGATGGACCCCTCGCTGCCGCTGGCGCGCCTGCGCAATATGGCCGCGCAGGTCGGCGCCAGGACGATGGTGGCGTCGCGGATGCAGGAGCGCTTCGCGGCCGAGATACTGCCCGAGGGGAGGCGGCTGGTGCTGGAGGCTGCTAGATTAGAGCATGGCGAAGAGGGGATGCACCTATCCCTAATCGACGGCAAAACCGAAGAGCACCAGGTCCTCGATCTTCCATCCCTCGCATCCTCCACCACTCCGCTCCCCTCCGTGCCCGCCTCCACCCTCATGTACCTAATCTTCACGTCCGGCTCGACCGGCACCCCCAAAGGCGTCAAGATCTCCCACAGCACCTACACCTCGTCCGCGCTCCCGCGCGCCGCCGCCGTCGGCTACAGCCCGACCTCGCGCGTCCTCGACTTCGCGTCCTACGCCTTCGACGTGTCCATCGACAGCATGCTGCTGACGCTCGCCAACGGCGGCACGCTGTGCATCCCGTCCGACGACGACCGCCTCAACGACATCAACGGCGTCATGCGCGCGCTGCGCATCACCTACGCGGGCATCACGCCCTCGGTCGCGCGCATCCTCGACGACGACGTGGTTGCGCAGCTGAGCGCGCTGGGGTTGGGCGGCGAGGCGAGCGCGCCGCGCGACGTGAACCTGTGGGGCCAGAAGGCCGCGCGCATCGTCATCGGGTACGGGCCCTGCGAGTGCACCATCGGGTGCACGGTGAACAGCAGCGCGGCGACCGGCAGGGACTACATCAGCATTGGGCCCGGGAACGGCGCGTGCATCTGGGTGGTGGACCCGGACGACCACGACGTGCTGCTGCCCGTGGGCGCGGTGGGCGAGCTGCTCGTCGAGGGCCCGATCGTGGGGCAGGGGTACCTGAACGACGAGGCGAAGACGGCGGCGGCGTTCATCACGGACCCGGCGTGGCTCGTCGCGGGCCACGGCAAGCAGCACCCCGGCCGCCGCGGCCAGCGGCTGTACAAGACGGGCGATCTGGGCATGTACGACCCGGACGGCTCGGGCGAGATCGTCTTCGCGGGGCGGAAGGACACGCAGGTGAAGCTGCGCGGGCAGCGCGTCGAGCTGGGCGAGATCGAGAGCCAGCTCAAGGCGCGCCTCCCCGCCGGCACGCATGTGATTGCCGAGGTCATCACGCCGGCCGGGGCGAGCACCGCGGCGACGCTCGTGGCGTTTGTCAGCCTCGCGGCCAAGGTCAACGGCGTCGAGGAGCTGGCGCATGCGGATTACACGGATGCGGGGGAGCAGAAGTTGTGGCCGGAGGTGAAGAGTGCGCTGGCGGGCATGAACGCCGAGATTGCAAAGGTGCTGCCACGGTATATGGTGCCGAATGCGTACGTGCCGGTGAGCTATATCCCAACACTCATTTCGGGAAAGATTGACCGGAAGAGGCTGCGGGCGTTTGGGAAGGAGGTTGATTTGCAGGCGGAGGCGGCGGCGGAGGAGGACGAGGAGGAGGAGGCCGGTGATGGTGATGGTGATGGTGATAATCCTCACGAAGCGGAGAATCGGGAGCTCAGCGACGTCGAGAGAAGGCTGCGCACGGCCTGGAGCAACGTCCTCAAGCTCGAGGAAGCCTCCATCGGCCTCCACGACAACTTCTTCGCGCTCGGCGGCGAGTCCCTGGCCGCGATGAAGCTCGTGCGGGTCTGTCGCGACCTGGGCCTCGCCCTCTCGGTCACCAACACCTTCAGCCACCCCAAACTCGTCCGCATGGCCGAGACCGCGCGCGACCTTCTGGGCACGAGCAACAAAACCGGCGCAGAAGAAGCAGCAGCAACAGCAGCCTCCTCAAACGACCTCCTCCGCAGCCCACCACCGCCCTTCTCCCTCCTCTCCACCCACCCCTCCTCAACCGCCGCCGTCCGCGCCGAAGCCGCGCTCGCATGCGGCGTGGACCCCTCTGCCATCGAGGACGTCTACCCGTGCACGCCCACCCAAGAAGCCCTGGTGACCTTCTCGATGAAAGCCACCGAGGTGTACGTCGCGCAGCGCGTCGCGCGCGTGCCCGCGCACCTCGCCGTGGCGGACCTCCAGCGCGCGTGGGAGGCCGTCGTCGCCGCGCGCCCGATCCTGCGCACGCGCGTTGCGCAGCTGAGCATGGAGCCGGGCTTGCAGCAGGTCGTGGTGCGGGAGCCCATTGCGTGGAGGAGGTATGCCGGGGAGTTGGAGGCGTACCTTGAGAGGGACCGCACGGAGGTAATGGATCTGGGGATGAACATGGCGCGGTATGCCATCGTCACTGACGCCGCCGACAGCGACAATGAGAAGACGTATATGGTCTGGACGGTCCACCATGTGCAATATGACGGGTGGTCCGAGCCGCTCATCCTCAACGAAGTCGTCGCCGCCCTCTCCCTTCTCACCTCTCCCTCTCCCTCCTCCTCCACCCCCAACACCACCATCTCCCTTTCCCCTCACCAAACCCAAATGTCCTCCTTCGTCCACTGGATCCAGTCCTCCGAGCGCACACACCCCGGCAAAGAAGCCATGGCCGCCTTCTGGCGCGCCCACCTCGCCGGCGCCGGCCGCTCCCCGCAGTTCCCGCCCACCCCGTCGCGCGACTACCTCCCCACGCCGACCTCCTTCCGCGAGCACCGCCTCCCCGCCACCATCGACCCCGCGCGCGCGCGCCTGCCCTTCACCATGGCGACGCTGCTGCGCGGCGCGTGGGCGCTCGTCGCGGCGCGGCACACTGGCGCAGACGGCGGCGACGTGGTGTTCGGCGAGACGCTGACGGGCCGCGACATTGCGCTGCCGGGCGTGGAGGACGTCTGGGGCCCGTTGAACGCCACCGTGCCGTATCGGTGCCGGGTGCCGCTCGGCGGTGGTGGTGGTGGCGGTGGCGGTGGTGGTGGTGGAGAGAAGAACAAGAAGAAGGGGAAGAACACGAAGAACACGAAGAAGACGACCACGACAGTGCGGGAGTTCCTCGAGGGCGTGCAGCGCAGCGCAGGCGAGCGCGCGGCCTTCCAGCACATGGGCATGCAGTACATCCGGCGGGTGAGCCCCGATGCGCAGCGCGCGTGCGAGGCGCCGACGGGGATGGTCGTGCAGCCGGAGCCGGAGGTGGGCGTGGGCGCGGCGATTGGGTTCGCCGAGGAGGGCGGCGATCCGGTGCGCGAGGCGCTGCATTTCAATCCGTACCCGCTGATGTTGGCGTTTGGGCTGCCGACGGGTGGTGGTGGTGGTGGTAGTAGTAAGAGGGGGGTGCGGGTGTGTGCGAGTTTTGATAAGGAGGTGGTCGCCGAGGATATGATGGAGTGTGTGTTGCGCCAGTTGGAGGCGGCGTGCTTGGGGATGGTGGCTGGGTTGGATGGACCCGTGGGCGAGGTGAGTTGTTTGCCTGGCAGCGAGAGGGAGTTGATTGAGGGGTGGAATAGGGAGTTGCCTGCTGTGTTGGAGGATGGGCCTGCGCTGGAGAAGAAGGACAAGTCGGACTTGAGTCTTGTTCGCGGCGCTGTCTATCCCCTTCCTCAGGGTGCTATTCCGTGGGTTGTCGATGCACGCAACTCTTCTCTTCTGTCCCCCTTTGGCTGTCCCGGCGAGCTGTGGCTGGAGTACCAAGCACCCTCTTCCAGCACTGGTACTGCTCCTCCTCCTCCTCCTCCTCCAGCCTGGTTAGCAGCTGCTCGTGGCGAGGCCCTTGCGAAGAAGGCGCTGCTCCACCCGACCGGCGACATCGTGCAGCTGCTCCCCGACGGAAGCATCGTCTTCTTCGGCCGCAAGGAGGACATGCTGCTGATGGCTGCGGCGTATGGCGCGGGCCAGATTGCGGATCTCGAGGCGCAGTGTGTGGCGCGTTTGCCGGCTGGTGTGCGTGTTGCTGCTGCTGTGGTGGTGGCGGCGGCGGCGTCTTCGACCTCGTCGGGCGGAGAACAACGGGATGATGATGATGATGATGATGATGAGAAGCAGGAGCAGGAGCAGAGCCTGGTGATCTTCTTGGCGCAGGAGGAGGAGGAGCACTCCAACGGCACCGAGGACACTGTTGAGCTCCTACCCACGGCTCTTGATGTCAGCGTCGACTCCTTCACCACCAAGATCCACACAACCATCCCCAAAACCCTCGCCCTCTCCCTCAAAAAACTCGATCGCACCCTCCGCGAAGACCTCTCCTCCTCCTACACCCCCTCCGCCTACATCCCCATCTCCTCCCTCCCCCTAGACTCCACCGGTACAACTCTCGACCGCACCCTCCTCACCACCCTCGCCACCACCATCCCCCCATCCCTCCTCACCCAACTCCACGCCTCCCTCACCACCGCATGGACCACTCTCTCCACCACCACCACTGCCTCCTCCAGCACCACAACCCCGCTCACCCCCGCCGAGGCCCTCCTCCGCGACGCCTGGGCGCGCCTGCTCGCCATGCCCGCGGACGAAATCGACCTCGACGCCAACTTCTTCCGCCTGGGCGGCGACTCCGTGCTCGCCATGAAGCTCGTGTCCGGCCTGCGCGCGCAGGGCCACGCGCTGACGGTCGCCAACGTGTTCCGGCACATGCGCCTGCGCGCGCTGGCCAAGGTGCTGAAGGTCGGCGGCACCCTTGGTGGGACGAGTGGTGCTGCTGCTCAGAAGACTGCTGTGGCGTCATATCGGCCGTTCGCGGGCCTCGAGCTTCGCGGGAAGGAGCTGGGTTTGGCGGCGGGTGGTGTGGACGTATTTGTGGAGGAGGTTGTCCGGCCGAAGCTGGCGAATGCGGACTGGCGGGTGCAGGACGTCGCGTTTGTGACGGACTCCCAGGCGATGGACATCAAGGGCACCATCCAACCCCCCCGCTCATCAGTGCAATACACCCTGCTCTACCTCGACAGCACCATCGACGCCACCCGCCTCCTGGACGCCTGCGCCCGCCTGGTCCAGACCCACGACATCCTGCGGACAGTCTTCATCCAGCACAAGTCCGTCTTCCTGCAAGTCGTCCTCGCCCAGCTGGACGCCTCCCTCCTCATCCAGCAACACACCGGCTCTCCCTCCGCGCAGCCCCTCGAGGCCCTCGTCAACGAAATCTGCGCCCAAGACGACACCAGCACCACCGCCTTACGCCTCGGCGCGCCCTTCCTCCGCTTCCACCACGTCACCTCCCCCGCCTCCCCCGGCGCACAATGCCTCGTCGTGCGCCTCTCGCACGCGCAGTACGACGGCGCCTCGCTGCCGCGGCTGCTCGCCGACCTCTCGACCCTCTACACAGCAGACACCACCACCACCACCGCCGCCGCCACC
>PYFS01002003.1:0-59379 GCA_003671545.1 Ophiognomonia clavigignenti-juglandacearum | reverse complement strand
AAAGATATAACCCGAAAAGCCGAAATCAAAAACTATATATATCACGGTTCTCTCCTCCTTCTAGCTATTCTAGTTAGCCAGACTGAACAACAATAATATAACGACTATATCCAACATATCTACCGACTATTCTACTCTTTGATTATTCATCACACTAGTCCCTTTTTGGCCTAGTACCCTCAAACCTACGGCTATACCCTATATACGATTCTTTCCCCTTACAAAAATCGGTTTTTTTTTTATTCGTTTCAGAGATTATCGAAATTTCCGCTTCATATTAAGCACGTAAGAAACACGAAAGCTCGAAATAGCGTTAAAATAGCCTTTATATAAAGCTATTTTTATAAACACCAATAGTCTTAAATAATCGAATCATTTATTAATTTGATCCGGATAAAATAAATAATATGTGCACTATAAAAGCTTTCGTTTTTTTTTAATTTTATAGATATATTTTATAAGAGAAAGGCTTTTTCGGGAATTAAACCCGTTAAAGAATCTTTTTAGAGATCCGTATTTTTTATAAAATGCTCGAGGTTACTACATCGTAACGCTTTAGCTTTAGCTTTAGGCGTTTTATAGTGGACGCCGTCGATTTCGATTAATAGTGACCGGAAACGGGAGCCGTTTTTATATTATATGATTACCCGAAAGAGATTTTCGGGGGTATTCGTATTATTTATTAATTTTCGCCAATATTCGTATTTCGCGAATTTGACAGTTTTGAGGAATTTAATATATTTGTAAATATCCGGGCCATTCACGGTTTAGCAGTTTTCCTCCGTTGCTCGGTAAACGTAATAGGCCGTTTTATAATTTTTAATTTATCAAAGTACGGATTTAAAGAAATAAGTCCGCCGCAGGCCGACCGCGGCTTCCAAATCCTTTAGAAAAATATTTAAGGCTGCGATCGCTTTATCTAAATGCGCTTCGTTAATAGCCTTATAAAAAAGGGTGAAATTAAAAGCCTAAGCCGGATTTATTTAATATAATCCGTTAAGCTGTTATCCGGTATTAAATAAAAGGGTCGTTAGTAAGTTTTAATATAGCTGCGCTTTAGGAAGAATATTAATAGCGGTAGGTAATTAGAGCCATAATTAAAAGCGTAGGTTATTTCCGTAGAGATTTTTAATTTATTTAAGAAGATCAGATTTAATATTCAGCTTCGACGATAGATAGGCATTCCGGGCTCGTTAATGTATATTATAGCTATATTTTTAGATTATTCTATAAGCCGCGCGTTCTTATAAGCTTTTTGGACTTTCGGGTTAAACTTTAGGTAATAAATATTGAAATCCCTTTTTATACTATATTAAGCCAGTATATTTAGGTTTATAATATATATTAGTTATTGTTTTAGAAAATAGCTTCCGGTATATATTTAATATTAAATATCCGTTAACGTCGATTTAAACGCGGTTTTTAGATTTTTTTAGGCGGTGTTAAAAGGTTATTAAATCTTCGAGAGCGTATATATACGATATAATCCGTAGGCTATTTATATATAGCCCTTATTTATTTATCGGGACGAAGGTTTGATATATAGGATAATTCTGCATAATTATATCATCCTTCTTTTAAAGCTTTATAATATAAATTATATTTATTTTCGCTTTATTCTATAACGCTAGCATTGCTATATACGGTGTTTAAGATTGATATATATCATTTTATATTACCTGGAAACCTTGGTGCTGTTTTGATACGACTAAAGGCTTTACAGATATTAATAAATATATTATAAATGGTTGGGGCTTTATAGCGTTACGTTTAAAACGGTATAGGTTTAATGCGGATTTAAAAGATTCGGATTATAGTTATTTTTATTTCATTTAGGGAGTTTGTCAATCTATTAAGCTTATTTTCCGATCTTTTAGTTTTCTCGAGCTTCTCTATATTGGTTATGATTTAATTTTGATCCCTGGTTTTGGCGGCGTTATCTATATTTAGTAATGTTTTAGCTAGAAAGAGGGGGTTTATCGTAAACGATAGCTTAAGCTTTAGATCGCGCTCCGGTGCTATTATAAAGTTGGACCAAAAGTTAGAATTATAGATAGCTGCGGATATATATATTTCGTTAATTATATATATCATTCCGTTAATTTATAGATCTTTATTTAAATAAGTCTGGGAAACGTTATTAATAGCTTTTTAAAGGGCCGCGGCGTTGGCTATGAAGATAGCAGATCCGATTCGGCGTATAGCCGTTATTTAGATCTCGCCGAGATAATAGACGCGGCTGTTAATTTTCTTAAAAATAAAAAGGTAATTATTATAGTCCGTTAGATAAGGCTTACGGTAGTTTATATAACGTTGGGGTTTAATATAGGCTTCGTTGGTATAGTTGCTAAGGAGGCTATTATAGCGGATATACATCGTAGGCCTAATATATCGTGGCGGGTGGCAATACGTTTGGCATTTTAAAATATAGCTGATTATCGGGCGGGCTTTATTTATTATATTACTCGCGCGGCTTTCATCGAAAAGCCGGAAAAAGGGTATAGGCTTTAGGAAAGCTCTTAGCTAAGTTCTTTAATTTATGCTAGAGTCGAAATTCATATAGGCCCATTAACAAGAGACCGGGCGTAGCCTAGCTTAGGCTTTTATTTTATCGAAAATCATATTTATAATCTATATAGCAGATTTATATAAAGGCCATAGAGATATAAATAAGCCGCCGAATATATAAATGTATTATTTTTCGGGTATTTCCATAGCCCGGTTATCGAAAACGGCGAATATCTTTGTTTTATCAATAAGATCTAAAAGTTAATTTCGAATTATATATATAGCTAAGCGAGCCGTTTACTTAATAACAATAGCCTTTCACGCCGGGATATTTATAATCCGAAATTTAAAAATAAAAGTCAACGTTTAACGTTATAAATATTTATTTTTATAATCCTGGAGAGCCGTTAAATAAAATTAGATAAAAACCTTTTTATTCAATTAATTGATACCCTAAACTTTTCGTTTTTTCTATAGATTTAGGGTTCGTTATAAAGCGGGTTAAGCCGACTTCGTAAGAGGCAATACGCGAGAAATTTAAAATAAGCCGGCGTAGGCGATATAGATATAAATGTAAAAAAGTTAAAGCGATCTTTTAACATTATTTTTAATTATATTTTTATTAAAATAGCGGTTGTCGTAAAAAGCGAAGTACGTATCCATATATCGTCTTATTAATTCTATAAAATCGAGCTTTATAGCGTCTTAATATATACGGTCCTAAAAGTCTATAAACGCCGCGAGATCCTTTACCTCCATATAGCTAATCGCCGCTTATTTATCGAATTCCGCGAAACGGTCGGTAACGTTTTGTAAAGTAAAGCTAAAGCGTACAAAACTTGTTTCAGATAAATATAAAGGGAATAGCGTTTTATAAAAAGGATATTTATATTATATATGCTAATGTATAGCCGAAGGTAAAGAGGGATCTTTAAGCCGAATATAAAGAGGCCTAATTTCGTAGAGCTGCGCGGAGGGTTATATAGGCGTTCAAAGCGAGGCGCTAGATATCTCGCGATACCTGGCGTAGTATTTTAGGACGCTTTAGCGTTTCTAATAAGGGTTGCGGGTAGATACTAACATCAGGCACCTTAACGGAATAAATCAGGGAGAAGTTCTATTTATATTTTTAAAACGAGGCGATATCGCTTAATGTAGATATTATATTGATATCGTCATAGTAAGAGCGGTCCCTTTTGCCTGTATAATGTGTAAATCCCCGGATATTGATGTTATATCGTTATATAAAATCGATAAATTAATATTAAACCGTACGCCAAGCGACTTTAAAAAAATTATTATATAATAAAGATATATTACGGAAAATAGTATTTAAGTTAATATTAAAAACGTATTATAATAAGATTTATAATTTTCATAAATACGATTTAGACATATTGGCATTATATCGATATATCGATTATAAGATCGAGTTTAAAAGTAATATAACGCCCGAATCTTTAACGTTTTTAGGGCCATATAAAGTATTATTGGAAAAGCTGGAGGCGGTATGAAAATACATAACGGAAGTATTGAAAAGCGCTTCATCAAATTAAGCAACGTATTATAAATAATATTAATATTTATAGCTAAGAAATCTAAAGCGGCCTTTGCTTTTATATCGACTATTGTAAATTTAACGCGTTATGAAAGAAAAATATATATGTATTACTTTTAATTAACAAGATATTAGCCTAGATTTATAAAGCTAAGACTTTTACGAAAATTAATATCCGATAAGGATTTTACGATATTTCGAAAATAGTACGGATTTTTTAAATATAAAGTTATGTTATTCGGGTTTATGAATGGACCCGCGATATTTTAGTGTTTTATTGACAATTCGTTTCGGGAGTATTTAGACGAGTTCTATGATATATATATTAACGATATCCTAGTTTGTTCGAAATCTTTTAAAAAGTATTGCGAATATATTAAATAAATATTAAGTCGATTTCGAGTAGTAGGCTTATAAGCCAACTTTATTAAATATAAGTTTTATATTATTTCAACTAGATATCTAAAGTTTCTTATCGAAGTAGACGGCGTAATAATCGATTTAGCTAAAATCGAAGCTATACGAGATTAAGAGCCGCTTATTATTTAAAAAATCTTGGTATTTCTCGGCTTCGCGAATCTTTATCGCTATTTTATCGAAATATAAAATCGGATCGTTAAATCGTTAATAGATTTAATATAGAAAAACAAATTATAGCAATAGGTCGATATATATTAAAAGGTGTTTAATGGATTACGTAAAGCTTTAATATTTATTTTATCATTTCGTTACTTTAATTATATATTAGAAACGCGCGTCGAAATTAATACGTTAAGGGGAACAATCACCGATATATATATTTATAACGATAAAAAGACGATAATTTATAATATCTTATCGTTTTCTTCTTAAAAACAATATATAGAGTGGAATTCAATTATACGATTTACGATAAAGAGTTGATAGCGATCGTAATGTCGTTAGAAGTTTAGAGATTGAAATTAAATAGCTTTTAGCGCTTGGAGCTATTCTAAATGATTCTGAATTTTACAATTAAATCATTGTTTAATTCGCGTTAAATTAATTGGGCGGATTTATTATTACGAGATTATTTCGAGATTATTTATAAGCCGGGTTTAAATAATACGAATGCCGATTTATTTATTCGTAAAGCGTTAAAATAACGTATATTTAAAGCGCGCTGAAAAGAAGAGCGTATTATAACGTTATTTAAGAAATCTATAGCCGATATAGCGATAACATTATTATTAGAATATAGGGTTACGTTTTTCGAAGAAGCGAACCTTAACGTTATAATAGCCCGGATGTTTTGTTTTATATCGATAACGATTCCCGTATAGATCTATATAATAATAATATCCGACTTTATAGGCGTATTTATCTTAGATTTTAATCTCAATATATTCGATTTAACCGCCGACCCGCCAGCTTTATTAAAAGTATTGTTCGCGAACGCATTATTAACAGCTAATCGCGACAACCCGACGTTGAAAATATGTCGTTAACGAGCCCGAGATACATTTATATATTAGACTTTTATAGAATAATCTATCTTATATAAAAGACGATTAGTAGTCCTTGCGATTAATAATCTATATATACGACTGATTAAGGAGTTATATATATATATATATTGTTACCGTCTACCCGGATAAAAACAAAATCCGCCGGCTTGTAGCCGCTAAATATTAGTAGCCTAATATATACGGCGATATCGATATATATATCGATAATTATCTTTGTCGTTCTTTTAAATATTTACGAAATAAAACGCCAAAATAATTATACCCGATTTTAATCTTTTTTTATCCATGCCAATATATCGTTATCGATTTCAACGAGATATTCAAAACTAAAACCGGCTTTAATAATACCTTCAATATTATCGATAAATTTGAGAAAAACAAATTTAGTCGGTATTTTATATAAAATCGATTACCGCGAAGGACGTTGCTTAGATATATTATATTAGACCGCTTTATATGTACGGATTAGCCTTGATAATAGGTTCCGATAGAAAACCCTAATTTATAATTTAATTTACCGACGAAATATCCAAAATATTTAGTATTCGATAGACATTATTATCGGCCGGATATTCGTAATCGGCAGGATAAATCGCGAATTATTATAAATAGATAAACTAGAAGCTCCGTATATTCGCAAATTATTATTAAGATAATTAGGATTTTGCGTTTGTAGCTATAAATATCGCTTAAACGTTTAATCTATATAATGCGTTAGGTAGCCTGACTGTATTCGAAATTACCTATAGATTCTAAATGCTATTAGTATTTGATTGGACGCAGCGGGCTGATTTATCGCCCTTATTTATTTATAAGAAATTGAATCGTAAAGAGGCTCAAGAGCTCGCTTTAATTTTTAAGCGATATATAGATTTAAGGAGAAAATGCCTTTTATATAGTTAAGATCAAATAATCGCTTAAGCGAATAAATACCGGCATAAATTAGATTTCTGCGTAAACGATAAAGTCTTTATTATTAAAAAGATCTGGTTTACAAATAAGCTTAGCGAGAAACTTGATTTTCTTTCTATTTAGCAAATTTACCTAACTATTAATGTATTAGGATTTTTATATAAATTAGCGGTTCCGCTTTTATAACGTGGCTTAATATTTTTTTATACGGATAGATTGCGATATTATCCGGATAATCCGTTATTAAAATAGGACTTCGAATATCCGGAAATAAAAATCATCGACGATTAAAAGGAATAAGAAATAAACTGTATTTTAGCTTTACGCTTTTATTATAATAAGCTTTAATATTAGATTTAATAGAGAAGGTAGGATTTAGATTTTGAGTTTTACGATACGGTTAATTTAAAGAATTTATTAGAGATTCTTTCGGCTTTTTATAAGGTTAATCCGGAATATAAAGATCCCCTTATCAGGATAGCGGCATGAGCCGCGGTATAAGCGTTTGATATCGACGACCCTTTATATAAGGATGATAATAAAGTAGTAAAAAACAAAAAAGATTTGATTAAGATAAGAAGGAATCCGTAGTTAAAGATTAAGTAAGGAAAGGTAAATTAGAAAACTTTGTTTATATATTAGGTATCGTTTTAGATTCTGCGTATTTGCTATAAGCTGAATTGTAGGATTTAGCTTAATGGTATAATCAAGGGTATTTTATTATTGCTTAGAAAGCGTGGTTTTTTAAGAAATCGTGAATTCGAATAAATTTATTGCCGTTACCTAAAAAAATCCTCTATTTTTTATTTTCAGTATTGAATTTTTATAGAGTTGTTTCTTTACAGATAAGATTGATAGATAGAGTTAAGAGAATTTTCGAAAGGGGGGAGTAATATAATGGTAGTTACGTAGATGTATAGTGTAGGCCTATCTTTGTAGTGCTGCTATTTTTATAATAACTGTCTATTGAGTTAGCAATTAGCTGGCCTACTTTAGGCCCTATGGCCTGTCAGCTAGTTACCTGCTTTCTCTCTTTCTCTCTTAATAACAAAGACTAATTAATGCTACGATATAACCGAGCCTTTGCGCTAGTTCCGTTGCACGTGACAGGCGCCTATAATCTATTTAATAGCGAAAGCTTCATTATACGCTAAAAGAAATAAAGCGAAAACTTAATTCCCATTAATATTAAAGCTGATAATTACATAGTATAATACCTAACCCAATATATCCATAACACTTATTTACCTTTCTTTATTAACTAAAAGCTATATTTGATATAGCTGTAATTGTTTAATATATGAATCTATATAAAAAGATTTAGAAAGCTTTAAATAAACGTTTTTGATAGTAAATAGATTACATAAATCCCGGCTTACGCTATATACCTTTTGATTTCAATAATGCTAGATTTATATTATTCTCTAATAGCTCTTTAGTTAGTAATAAGAACTTTTTAAATGAATTCGGCTATATGCTAATTCTAATTAATAAAACGTATACATATATAGAATTTACAATTCGCAGCAACTTGATTATATATTAAGCTTATAAAGCTAAAAGAATAATTCGCTTCATTTTCGTTTAGATGATATATAAAGTCATGAATAGTTTCGATATCGTTTTTAATATATTAACGATTTTACGCTATATTATAAATTGCTTTAAGTTTCCCTTTATACTGTTAATAATCTATGTAAACTCCTTTAGCTTATATAAATATTTAGTTAAATTAAATATTATATTTAATAAATATTTAATAATGAATATAATAGCGCTAAAGTATAGAGGTCGGTGTCGAAAGTCTTTTCCCAAGTTTATATATTATTATTAACAAGGATTAGAGGAGTTTGCAGGGATGAGAATAAAGAATTAAAGTTAGGGCAAAATTTAGGTAGCATAGAATCACGCTCTAATTAAAGCACATGCTAATATGATCTGTAGCTCCGTTAACGTCACATATTATAAATTTATTTTCGAATTTCAATTATCGTGACCTTCAATTAACCTCTTTATTAACTTCACAACATCTCTATTAATTCCTCCTCTATCAATTCTATTCATTAAAATCTATTTCTTTTTTACCATTATACGCTTCTATTACCCTCTTTTTCTCCTTTTATCTTTTTCCTTTTCAATTAAACGGCGACAGCTAATAACCTTCTAAAACCTCCCACGCGAATCCACCTTTCTCAAACTTTCAAAACCTCTAAAACCTCCAAAACCTACTCTATATCTCTATACTCTATATAAGCGCGAGCGCGAGCCCAAGCCCATAAAAAATACTTTATAAATAAATCCAAACTTCCTGTCTCTATATCACTTCTGTTTTAAAAATACGGTAAATCTAAGTCTATATTTATTATATGCGTCTTTATAACTCTACGATCTTTTCAAAACGTAACAAACTTTAACTCTAGCTTTTCCTATTTAATATAACTCTACGATCTCGCCTTTTAAACTTTTAATTATCCGTGCTCCCTAAATCTATACCTAAGCCCGCAATAATCTATATAAATTTCTTAGCCATCCTTTATTTAACCGCGATAAAACTAGGCCTACATATAATAACTATCTCTCGAAGCCGGATAATTATAATAGAATACCTAAGCCTACCGAAATCCCAAAACTACTAATAAAACCGAGGCTATCGACCAACTATATCCTACTATATCGCATTCCACGCTTACATTTTAATTCCTATCCCTCCCCTCCCTTTTTATTTTTCGAATACCTATACGCTATATCAAATCTGAACAACCTTAAAACGAAAAAGGCCGTATTTACATACCGTCCTTAAGCAAATATATAAAATCAAAATCTCTAATTAAAAAAGACTTCAAATGGGAAATAAAGGATAAAAAGAAATTAAAATCTTTCTCTATATTTTCATTATTTTTATTTTTAATAATTTTTCGAATTACTAGCTAATATTTTATTCTTTTTATAAACCTACTAAAATATATAAAACCCCCTCTATATTCCTTTTTTAATCCTATAGAAAAATATCGCTACCGATTCTTTTTTTCGGGTAATATTAAAATAATACAAAACCACCGAAATATATAAAATACAAGATTTAAAACTACCGAGATATATATAAAATTCAAAACCTACCGAAATATATATAAGACTCCCTTTATCTCTTCTTTTTTAGTCCTACGTAAGAGAACCGCTACCGGTGTTTTCTTCGGGCAATATCAAAATAATTCAAGATTATCGAAGCATATATATATATAAAACGCCCTTATTTTTAAAGATTTAATTCGACGTAAAGAAACCGTTACCGGGTTTTTCTAAAACTATCTATAAAAATATAGAATAATGTATTTTATCTTTATCCATATTATATCCACTTTACTATACCTTCTTTACCATATCCTTTTTATCATATCCTTTTTAATATATCCTCTTTACCATATCTTTTTTATTCTTAATATATACCAGACCCAATTACTTAATACCCTAGATCATTTATTTCCAATTTATAAATACACCCTAAACATACTCCAAAACCTTCCTAATAAAAGATTACATCCGTAACAGCAATTAAAAAGCCGGCGTAATAGCCGCTTTATATTCGGCCACCTAATATTCGACATACTCGGCCATTTAATATTCGTCGGCGATATATTCGCTATCCTTCTTTTTGTATTCGATAAAAATTCTAAAGCTTATCAAAATTATTCCCTACCTTAAAATATATATTTCTTCGATATAAAAAAAACGTTAATATTATTTATAATCGGTTTATAAAAAGTTAATAAAATTATAAAGCTCCGCTTAACGGACGATTATATCCTAAATATCTACGCTATCTTTAATATATATCGAAGATTATAAATAATCGTCGGTCGGGATCGAAACTATAATAAATAACGCGCCTCTAAAAGCAAACTTATATTCTAGCTAAAAGGCCGATATCGTTACGGACATCTCGGACACTATTGCTTATCGCTATTAATATAAATACATATAATCGGAATTCGAATAAATGGAGTTTAAAGATAATTATCGTTATTATTGATATAAATCTTGGTTTTATATTGATTAAGTAGAATTAAAAAGAGAAATAGAAAATATACTGGTCCTAGATCTCCTTAAATTCTAAATGCTCAATATAAAGCCCTTAGGTATTATCAAATATTTCTTTCTTTACTTCGGCTATTCGAAAACAACGAAATATTATAACAATAAGCCTATTATATATCTTACGTTAATATATATATTGCTTTAAAACCATATGGAATTATTTCTTTAATATAAAAAATATATATCTATACGCTTAAATATACTATTTCGAAAAGTTTTAACTCTACCAATTTCGAATTATCGTATAATTTCATTTTCAAAAATCGCAAAAACCTTTATGATTATATATATGCAACCTTAAATTTTACGGAAAATATATTTTCATATAAAAGCCTAACGATAATAGCGAAAATAAAAATAATTAATTAATAGATACACCTTCTTACATATTTCCCAAACCACTATATATCAAAACCTATTTATTATGATGCCCTCGCTATACGCCTTAATGTATATTTTCAAACAACGGATAATCGCATTTTAACGGACTAATATACCCGCTCAAAAGATCTATATCTTGATTGGCATATCTATTAAAAATTAGGCAATGCTTTAAAAGTAAGCTATTAACCATATCTATATTCCTTACTACCTTAGCACTATTATCGAAAATGTATATATGACGGATAATATAATTATCAAAGCGTTTAAATATATATATTTTCTAATTAAATCGATATAAAAAATTGGTATTTTAAAGCTAATTATCTTATTATAAATCCTCGGCAGCCTTTAGCTAATAAACGCTAAAATCTATCTCGACTTTACGCCGACTATCCAATTAGTCTATAGCCTAACTAAATATATCGAATAATAAATCTTTAAAACCCACCGCTTCACCCTCCAATATATCTATAAATATTTCACCGCCGCCACTATAAAGCTCGCCGATTAATAACAACCCCTCTAATAAGCCCAATACACCCAACACACCCAATACGCCTAATAAGCCCAATAATAGCAATAACAGTAGCAGCAATAACTAATTTAAGAGTAATAGCAACAACGTACTTAATGTAATAAGCTTAAAAATAACGCTTAATAAAGCTCGACCGCTTTAATTAAATATATATAGTAATACGCGGTAAATAAAAGCGGTTAAAACAAATATAAAATAAAAAGAATATAGAATAAAAAAAGAGTAAAGAAATAATAGCGAAATAAATTATTTGAATAAATATTTTATATAAACGCACTTTATAAATAAAAATCATATAATTGCCTATCTAACTAAAATCCTCAAAGGTATCCTTTTGAAACAAAATAACCGTATTATAGCTATTAATTGTAAATATATAAGCTTTTACCGGTTTATAGAAATTTAATAAAAAGGTATCTAAATACTCCAATTTACTAAATTTTAATACTTTAATTAGAAACTTTATTAATAAATATATACCATTATTAATTTATCGATTTATATGAAATATATAAACCTTTAACAATATCCCGTTATCGAAAATTTAGTAGCAAATCCATATTTCGTATCTCGGGTATTCCTAGGCTTTGCCGTAAAATCAATCCGCTATACTCAACATTTGTTTATTAATCGCTTTTAAACTCATTTTGAATAAATCATCAACCAACGCCGCTGTTTATCAACCAACACCGCCATTATCGCCCGCAACCCATTAATTATTATTCCTATCGCAACCACGCCTACTTATAAACCAACCTAAAGATATTTATAGCTTACTCTATATAGCCTTTTCTTTAATCTATTTAATTTTAATTTAAAATTAATAGATAACCGTTATAAACAAAAGGATATATTTAAAGCTTTTATAATCAGCACCGATAAAAATATATTATTATTCTTCAAATTCTTTATTCCTTTTATCTATCTTTTATTTTTGTATATAAAGCTATAAAAAATAATATTGCAATATACGCTATAGCCTTTTATTTAATAATTTTAGAGATCTCTAGAACCAATATCGAAATGTTAATAAAGGTGCCTAAAAGAACATAAATAAATATATTAATTAAAGCTATCTTATAAAAATTCGATCTAAAAAAACGACCTATTAAGATTTTCGATATTTATATATAAAACGTATTACAGGACGGTCGGCTAAACCTTATCGACGACAAAGTAGACGAAGTCTTTAAGATCGTTAAGAAAAACTGAAATAATTACGAATATAATATATAATTCTTTTTAGACCATTTAGGCAATAGAATCTCGGTTAAAAACATATAACGTATCTTTTATAAAATCGGATATAAAAGCGTTAGGATAACAAAAACCCAAGTTTAATACCGGAAATACGAGCCTAACGATTTATTTAATATTTTGAACGAAAATATCAGATTTTTAAAGATTAGAAAAAGGTAATTTATATTAATTAAATTTCCGTTTATTTTATATATCCGCCGTAATAATTATAAAATCTAAAGAATAATTATAAATAAGAAAATAATAATCCGAAAAAGAATTAATTATTAATTTTCGTTTTTTTTCTTCCTTTCCTTTCTTTCCCTCGTTAACTTACTTTCTTAAATTGATTCGTTTATCTCTATATCTCTTTATATAATTGTTTCCGAATTTTTATTTTAAAACTACTTTTCGTATAATAAAAAAGGGCCCTATTATATCTAAATAACCGAAAATATTGCCGAAAAAACATAAATTAAATATAAAATCGACCAATTTAACGTTAAAATCGAAAAACTTACCAAAGCCGTATAAAAAGCATAAAAAACTATACGCTACGTAAAAGCTAAGAAAAGCAAATACGCACGGTACCGTAAATAAATTTTCAATGCCGATAAAAGTTTATTTAAATATATTAAAAACAAAAGCGATATCGATTAGTGGCGTTACTAAAAGCAATTCCTTATCCCGAAGCTTAGTCTTTTTACTTAAAGCTTCGGTTAAACGCCTTTATTCAAAAAGATAAAACGCCTAACTATGCTTACAAAATCTAATAAATAATTTTCGATCTCGCAAAAAATAGATAGCTTATTTAATATAATAAGTCGCCCGATTTGAATATTATCGAATTTATATAGTTAGAGATAAAAAGGAAAATAATAACAAAAAGAGCATTATAATCACAGCCCGCCGCCGAAAAAGTTTGGATATTATATCAGGCGAATTTTAAGCAAGATCGTCTATAACGTTTCGTAAAAAGGATACCGTAGCATATCAAAAAGGTCATTTGTTATAACGGAAGTAATGAATATATCAAAGGCAAAATAAAAGATAATACTGTAAATAATTTATATAAATTCTATAATAATTTATATGATAAACAAGGCTAAGCAGATACAGACCTTATAAAAAAATAGAAACGTTTAAAACGGTCATACGCTATAATATTTAAATGAAATCCTATGCGATAATATTTTATACGGTAGTGTTTTGTACGTTGGTGGTTTTACTTTATGCGAGCCCAATTAATTAACTCAATTATTAAAATAATTTCTTTATTTCATATATAGAAATAATCGGGTGGCGGTATGGCCATTGAGATAACCATTAACAAAGGTATAAAAATTTGGGAAAAGACTTTTAACACCGACATTTGTAGATATATGTAATAAAAAGATTATAAAGATCTGCTAGATTTATAATAGAGATAATATAACGGATATATTTACGAAATCTATACTAAATAACAAATATAAGCGTTTTATTTTATTTAATAAAATTGTTATATATGTTAATGGTTATAACCGCTAGGATAAGAATTGGAAGAAGAAATATAAAAGAATTAAAAGAATTAAAGAATTAGATAACTTTATATACTTTGGGAATTTAGAATTACCTTTATCGCTAGCTTTTCTATTATCCGCTATATTGGAAGTTAGCGGAGAAGAAAGATTATAAGAATAATTTAATTCTAAGTTTTTTAATATTATTAAGATCTATTTTCGTTATAAGTAGGCTTATTAGCTAATATAGCCCATTTAGTTGAATTTCAGGTATTTAATATATATTCCTTTGGAAGCTCAACAATTTTAACTATTTATATTACCTCCGTCTTTTCTTAAAATTATAATCACATTTAACGTTTTTATACCAGCGAAAAAAACAAACCTTTCGCTTACGTTATTTAAAAGCTCTTATATCTTTAATAATAATAAAGATAGCTAAGCCGAATCTAGTAATAATTGCTAATTAGTAAATATTTAAAGATTTAATAACGTTGACGGATTTTTTTAATAAATAACGTTAGTAATAATAATAATTCTCTTATTAATTGCAATTTAATAAAACCTCTATTGTTTAACGCTAAAGCTATAAAACCTTTTCAAATAAAGCCTTGAAATAAAGATTCTATAATTCGTAGTAATTTATATATATATTAATTTTCAAATCGTATATAAACGAGTTTAATAAATATTATATAATAATAATAAAGCTTATAATAACTTTATTTAGCGAATATTATTTAAAAAAAAGAGAAAAGAGATAGATGGAAGAATGTAAGATATATTGATAAATATATTGTAGGGAATTAATCGTATTAATAACATATTAAGATTAGTAAAGAATCAAAACAATGATATATTCGTATATAGATCTAAAATATTCATAGCTGTTTTATCGTAAGACTACCTTAGTATATATAGGTTGTACGATCTTTACTAAAAGCAACTCCTCGAGAGGCATAGTCGAAATTGCCGATTCGTCTTATTTGTTAAAGCCGTTCCTCGGAGGCTCAGATACCCACAACGGCGTCTATTATTTCCATTCTCTAGCGAAAGCATCGTAGTTTTCTAATCGGGAGAACCGGGGCATACTCAACAGCAATGAAGTCCTGTCGGCTCAGCCTCTCCGCCTGTCCCAAACGTCCGACTTCAGCACAAAAACAGTCCCGCGTTCAACAATATCCGTTGTCACAAAGCCCATCTATGTACTGAATCTTGTACGGGTCAAACCAGGGCTCATTCAGCGCATCGCTCTTCCGTTGAGCCTCATCAGGATGCTTCGGGATGTTCTTGGTGGCAGCATGCTCGATTGCCCACTCCTTGATCTTGTCCCAGTTCTTACACTGGTGGTTTTCGCTATGATACACAAGCCACGGCTCGTAAAACCCTAAGATACGCACGGTCAGTATGCCCAAGTGACCTGACACCTGTCAAAGGACTGCGGTGGTGGTGCGTTGTTACTTACCTTTCACCCATCGCTGTGTCATGACTCCAAGGTCGGCGTGGCACATCAATTTCAGTCGCAAGTTGTTTAGGCAATGAGCTGTCCAAGACGAATCCCTGTCAGTCACAATTGTTGCTTGTGTTTTCTTCCATCATTGCCTATTTCTCGGATTGCGCCGGGTGGACGAGTGAAACTTACGGACGTGATAATTGTAAAACGGGTCCGACTCATCTGTAATGAGGCCATTGGTGCTGTTGTAAATGACTTTGCGGAGATAGCTCAGGCAGTGGAGGTCGTGGTAGGCTTCCAGAAACACCCACTGACCGTCGCCATCCGCCATGGGAACGGATTCGTAGCCGGCCGCTTTCATCCATTCGTTCGACACCACAGAGCCCACTGGTTATTTCGTTAACGGCACAGTCCTTGATAATGTAGAAAATGAACGACAAAACAAGACTCACTGTTGCCTCCCTCAGTGTAGTTCATCCACGCTTTATTAGAAGCCTCGTTCCATGGCTGGATGAAGGGGTCGTCCATCACGAGGGAAACGTTGAAATCCGACCACTCGTATGCGATGTTCTTCTGTGGAATTGGACCTTCAGACACATGGTGTTAGAGATGATTATAAGTCAAAGCAAGCTATCATGAAGGTAGCCCTGGAGACACGGGGCCATGACATACTGTGCAAGTCAGCTGGGTGAGCCCAGCTGTTCCAGGTCAACCCCGCCGCGATATTGGCACACAGGAAAACGCCGTGGAGCACCCACATCGCTCGGCCAGCTCCGCGCCGAAGTTTGGGTTGCGGCTTCGGCTTCTCTGCCATTAGGGTGGACGAGGTTTCCGAGTCACCATAAAATCCCTCCTCGCCGTCTGATAGATCCTTGAAGGGGATCTTGGCCCATTTAACTTTTGGTATGAAGTAATCTTTGTAGCCCATGTCGTCCACTGGAAGTAGTTGTTGCTGTTTAGACACAAAACTCTGCAAGAATTGTGGTTGGAAACTGGAATGATGAATAACAAGGAGAGGATGGTTTTCTTGACAGAAGCAAATAAAAGGTAAGACACGCTGTGAAGGCTCTTTTGAAGATCACAAAAAGGGCGAATGTGGCCGTCTCTATTCACATCCGCAATGGGAATAGCTCCGAGGCCTGGCGCCCCAGCAACTGTGGCTGCAGGACATTTCAGTGTCAGGCACAACGATCCTGTATCTTCTTTGTCTGATTCTCTTCGCAATGATGAGCTACTTAGCACCGTTTTCCGGGTTTAGTCAGCCTCCGAGTGCATGTAGGTAGTTAGCACGAGAATAAAGTTTTGAGTCTTAGCTTTGTATGCGGTCGGGAAATACCAGGGTTAGGGTTCACAGGAACGCTCTCATTAGATTATTTAGCACGTCTAATTTTCACATTATAGAGCTTTATTTGTTTGAACCGTATAATACACTCGTTTTAAATTTATAATTTAATAATAATTTTCTTAATAATTATAAATTCTAATTAAGTTAAAATGCTTCTCTTAGATATTTATCAATTATAAATCGTTAACATTTACTCGTTTTATTTTATTTAATATTCTTTTTATATTTATATTATCTATCTGAACTATTTATTTGCAGTTATTTTTTAATATAAATAACTAGTTAACTTCTATTAAATATATCAGTATCGATCAATAGCTGAAATAGCTGGTTTTTCTATAAAATATTCTATTTAAAATTATAATAAGATCATCTATTGAGGCATACCTAAATTACTAATAAGGCACACCCCTGGTTTCTCGCATTATGGGTCCATTTTTAAAGATATCACCAAAAATTTATATAATATTCCTAAGCTCTATTTTTAAAGATATCATTAAAAACTTTTATATCCTCAGGCTCCACTTTTATGGATGTCACTAAAATCGATTTTTCGAATTTCACGAATTTCACGAATTTCACGTAGAGGGCAATTTTTTGTATAGAGGGCTAATTTTATGTAAAGGGCGAGTTTTGGTATAGAGGGCTAATTTTTTGTGTAAAGGGCTAATTTTCACGTGGAGGGCTTTTTCTTTTATGAAATTGTGAAATCTAGTTTTGGTGATATCCTTAATTTGGTGATATCCCTAAAAGTGGATCCACAGTGCGAGAAACCAGGGGTGTGCCCTGTTAGCAATTTAGGTGTGCTTTGATAGATAATCTCCGATATAAATCATCGATATAGCGTTAAAAATTGATTTATGTATATAAAATCGAATTATCCCTAATATAACCCTTTTAATTATAAATATGTCCTACTACGACCTTATCCACGGTCGTAGATGGCTCGAGGACCACGATATCATATTTAATGTAAAAAACCGATTGCTTTTTCTCCCGGAGGAAATAGCTCGATCAGCACCGACCTCCCCTTCGACGACCTCTCCTATATCGAATAGTATCCTCGCAATAAAATATTAGAGATAAAAAGGCGTCTTAAAGCGGAGATACGCCGAACCTCGTATTGATTACCCTTTAATATAGAAAATTCCGAAGACGAAAACGATCTATTACGCGACCTATTCGATATATAACCGAAATCCTCTAATCCAAAAAGATACGAAATTGTTAATAAGATTAAAATTAAGAAAAACGCGGTTTTAAATCGGATTTTACAGATCAACGCTATTTACGCTGTTTAGCAAACGGAAACGGAAAAACCCAATACCGATATAATGGTTTATGGTACGCTAACGGTATTTATTTATAGGGTCCCCTTCCGGTGAACCAGAGCATGGCCAGTAGGGCCCACGCAATGGACTCGCCAAAAGACGTTGTTGACGTCTGACTTGACGGCGCTGCTGAAGCCGGTAGGAAAAATCGGAATCGGGGTACATACGAGCTTAAAAGCATATAAAAATCGTAATTTGGAATGGTCACGTTTTGATCAGAGTTGGGGGCATCAAAATCAGATTATATAAAACGAAGAGAAGAAAAATAGATATTAAAATTAAAATTAGGGCCTAAAAAGAAAATCATTATCTTGATTATTTTATACCTGTGATCCTACCTTAATTAAAGCCCAAGATACCTTATTCTTACTTTTTAGATATTCTTTTTATATTTTGCCCTAGTATATATTACCCTTCGAGATTTAGAACCTCCACCGAAGAATCTCGAACCAAACTCACTCCTTATCTACCCGTAACCTATTCCCTTTTCTATATAGCCCTTTTAGCCGCCCTCCTAATCTTTTCTTCTTTCTGCTTTTCCCGGATAGGCTTATATATTATAGGGATACTTAATAATTTCTCTTAACCCTAAAAATTAGGGGCATAATAAGGTAGAAATATAGCATAATCCCTATCTATAGCAATATTGATCAGAGGCCGAATAATAGGCTTATTAGGTTTAATAATATTAATTCGTTGTCGGAATTATATAAGCCTAAAAAGATTTGGCCGGATTAGCGAGCGTATCGGGGAAGATATATTTATTAGAATAATTTTATCCGAATCTTTACCTAAATTAATATTTTTCTCTTTTCGAAGCTCTTCTTTATAAATAAATTGCTTTAAATTTATATCTTTTTTGCGAATAAAATAATAACGGTTACTTAATTTATAATCCTTAAGTTTAAGCTATTTATAAATAAGGCTTTTATTTTTAAATTTTTCCTTCTAATTTATAAAGCCTTTTTCCGAGTTTTAAAGAAAAAATATCCGAAAAAATATATCCCGGTTCATTTGATTTTTCTAAAGCCTATAAAAAAGGGTATTAAGTTTTCTAAATTTTGATCGGATCCCCCGAAATATCCCTTCTATATTAGCTTACTCCTTCGCCTTCGTACTAAAAACCCCTAAATATATAACGCTCCGGATTCAATCGCTATACCGTACTTTATTTAAATCAGGCTCCCGGAAAAAAAACCTTAAATTATTAACTATATAAAAACCACAGCTCGTACCACTAATTTACTTAATTATCTCAACCTATCTTAAGCCACCCCTCCGATCAAACCTAAGCCCTATATAATAATCCAAAATACCTTCCAAAATCTTCATTTCCTCCTCTCTCTCTCCGAAGGCAAAATCTATTAAATCGGCTATCTTTATTTCCTTATTATAAATTAACACTTTAAAATATTATTGCCGGTAAATGATAAAAGCAACCCAGCGAACTCTTAGATTATTATAAGCTATTTAGATCCGAAAATTCGATTTTTCTTCTTTATCTAAATCGAAAAGGCTTTGGTATAATGCTAAAACCCCGTTTTCGAATAAATCTATAAGCTACTAATTAATTAGATTAACCACATCGAAATTAAATATAAACTCTCTTTCGCTAATCGCTACTTTAATATCATAAAGATTACTTATATAAAAGGCAATAGGTATTCCTAAAATATAGCCCTTTCTCTAATTTTTATGGTAAAATTAAGCGATTATCGGGAAGAAATATAAAAAGAAAAAAGCATGCTTGCCTGTGATTATATCTTTAACGAAAATTAGGCGGATATCGACGAAATACGGAGCATTAAAAAAAGCCTAAGCGATATCTGATCTAAACATAAGCCTAACAAAGCCCTTTCCGCTTCGGTGATATCGCATATAATCAGGCCTTTCGTTAAATTTAAAAGCGCTAAAAAAACCAAATTCTCGTATATTAAATAATTCAAAAAATATAATCCCGGTATAAATCATTATTATACTTTCTATATAAATAAATTAAAGTTAAAAATAATTTCTAGCCTTTTGGCTAATAAGCATTAGCTAGCTAAGCCCAATATCGAATCGGCGGAAAAGGCTTAAAAAACGCTCTCGAAAATAATCGGCCGGCTAGGTATAAAAGCTAAAATAACCAATAAAGCCAGCTTTTACCGAAAATATGATCTAATCAATATTAAGCATAAGCAATAATAACGGAGGGTAGGTTTTATATAAAGCGGCTTACTTAAGCCCGAACCTTAAAGATATAGAAAAGAGGGATTTGCAGGAGCTTTAATCGGAACGAAAGAACCTAATTTAAAAAAAGCTGCCAATTTAAAAAAAATTGCTAGCCTATCCTAAAATTTCCTTAAGAAAAGCTCTTATAATTATTCGTATTGAAGCTTTTTTATAATCAGAATCCTTTATATTATCCAAACCCAATATATCCTTATTAGTTATAAAAGCAGTATTCCTTATCTATTCCCGAATCTCGGAAAGATTAAAAGTACGCCGAAAAAAAAGGGCAAAAGATAATCGGGCAAGGCCCCGAGGAATATAGCCGTATATATAAATATCTTCGGGAAAAAGGGCTTTCGCAGTAGGAAAGCCGCGCGAAAAAGGAGAGGGAGCATTTCGAGAAAAGGTATTTATCCGGCGATCAGCCATATTATCTAATCAAAAGAGGGAAAGTCGGAAAAAAAGGAAAAGGAGAATATTCAAATAATAGTAAGAAAATTAAGGTTATTATTATTATTAATAATATTATTATTATTAATAATGATAAATATAAGTAAGGGACTAAAAATAATTAAAAAAATAAAATATAAAAATAAATATATATAAAAGAATAAATTCAAATGCTAATAAATAAAAAAAGAAACTTTCCTTTTAAGCTAAATCTAACCTTTATACTCTTTCCGTAAAATAACAATCACAATAACGACTGCCTTACTTGCCGTAATTATAATAGGTCTGATCAAAAGCAAACTTGCCTTAACCCAATTATAATTACCAATTTCCCTTTAACGGTTAGTAATTCCTTATAATTATTAACAAAGAAAAACAATAAGGCAATAACGTGACTAGATATAGCCGGCAAACCTGATCAAAACGTTATAAAGCGCTCTGCCATTAACAATCAAACTTATCCTTCTCTTCTCCCTTAAACAACAACCACCTTATCCTCCCTTCTCTTCCTCTTTTCCTTTAGCCAACAATTAACAACAATTTCTTCTACCTCTCCTTAATTCTTTCTCTACCCTTAATCAACCTTAATCAAAATAACCATATCTTCCTTTATAATTATTAATAAAACCAAAAGTAAAAATAAAAAAATAGCTCTTCCTTTAAAGGAGAATTCAAATTTCTCTTTTATACCTTTTTCCTCCTATAAACCAATACCCTCTTTTTAAAATTCATCTCCTTCCGCCACCCAAACTCCTTCCCAATACTTTTCTACCGCCCCACCAATATCCCTTTTAAAAAAACCCATCTTCCTATCCACCAAAAACGCCTTAATCCCCAATTACGATTATTACATCGTCTTCTACCGCTAACCGATTAATCTAAACTATACTAATTATTCCATCAAAACCCACCTACTCTTGTTATCGATCATTTTTTCTTTCCTTCGCGGGAATGCTAATCACCGCTACCGTTTATAAAAATTTAAGAAAAATAATTAAAAAAATATCGACAAACTCTTCTATATTATCTTTCTAAAATATAAATAAATAATCTAAAAAACTATACAAAAAAAGCTCAATAACCGCCTTCCTAATCGAATATTTATCGAATATAATAACGGATACCCTTTTAATAAATATTCATCTTTAATCAGCGATATTATCGACGCCCGAAAAAAAACATCGCTCGTTATAACTTTCTTTAATAACCGGAATATAAACCTTTATAATTATTACCTCGCCCATCAATCCTATAACTACCACCAACCTAATTATATAAATCTAAAATTATATATTATATTTCCTTTCTTCGAATGCCGCTCTATCCCTGATTTCTACCGAAAAGCTTGCGCTAACTATATCTACCATATCGAAGTAGATAAATATATATTTAATAAATATAACGATATTTTAATTATCAAAAATGCTATAACTAAAATAAATACCCTCTTTTCCTCCTCCTTTTATTTTAATTAAAGATTGACGATACTTAAAATATAGAAATAAATTTCGGGAGATATATTTTTCCGTTTTATTATTAAACGTGATTTATCGTATCGATAGCGGTAAAAATGTCGAAATTATTAAAGCGGCGGAATAAATAAAATAAAAAAAAGCTTTTTAGTTTTGGTTAAATCTGCCTAACGCAAAAAAAAGCCGCCAATCTTCTTCTTTTATACCTCCTCTACCCCTATTAACCAAAGCTTTTTCTTCGAAACCTCCTCTTTCTTAAATTTCTTTTCGACTAATTCTATTTATATTAATAAAGATTTCCTTTTCGAAACCTCCCTTTACTCCATCTTCTTATTAACAACTAGCCAAAGTTATCAAAAAGCCTAAAGCTAATCAAAAAAAGCAGATATTTGTATATCGCCCTAAAGCGCTATCGTTTAAAAAGAAATCTCTTTAAAAGAAAAACGAGGCTAAGCCTATATTTCCTAATTTAATAAAGAAAAAAGGGAAAAAATAGGAATTAAAATAAAAAGTGATTTAAGATAATAATTAAAGTAATAGATATATAATAATTATCCTTAGATATACCTAATACTATATTTTGGAGCGGGGGTAATTTTAGATTTTAATAGCCGTTAACGATGATTTTCCTTTCGGGGCTTTCTTTTTTATAAAATAAAATATTTCGATCTTAATAAAAGGAATAATTTAGAGAATATCCGCTCAAATTAGATCGTAGCTTATATTGGTTAAAATAATAAAGCAAATAGAAACGGGTTATAAGAATTTAAAGCAAAAGACAAAAGAAAACGATTATACTTATACCTTTACCCTTCAATTAGCTATCCTTCGTAACCAACGCTTAAAAGCCAGGGTTCCCGTTAGATACTTTGGCCCACTGCTACCCGCAGAACTCCAATTACCTCCGAATCCTCTTAATAAAGCTCCTTTTTATCCTAATCCAACGAAAGCTATCAAACCGTCTAATTCCATTAAAAGAATCCCAAATGCATTTAATCAAAATATTCCGAAAATCCCGCAGAGGCCGAATATATTATCGTATACCTTCTTCCTCTAATAATTTATTAATAATTTCAACGCTTATAAGGATTATATATAAATATATAATAACCAAACGATTAAAATTCTATTTAGTATTAATATAATGCGGGTCGAAATTAAAATCGCTGTATAACTCTTTTACTCGAATATTCGCTTAAATGGTCATTATTTCTATTTAAGCTAGATATCGTAAAGAAGGAGACAAGAGCTAGCCAAATATGGCTTTGCTTCCTCTTACGGTGATTAGAACTAAGGGACGGCTACGATAGGCGGCCCTGATTGGCAAGTTGGTACGCCTTTTGATTAAAACCGATGTTGGCCTTTTGAAATCCCTGAATAAGCCAATACCAATAAGGCCCTTTGATCAAAGGCCTTCCTTACTCCAAAAGCGATCCTCCCAACTCTGCCTTAGCATTTTAACCGTACAACACTATTTATACCTCGGCGGGCAAATAAAAGGGTTATCGTTGGTGCCGACGTTAACCACGGGGTTATCGTTGGGTATCTCGATATTATAAATATTTTTAAAATAATCGTATATATTAATATACCGATCTATTTTAATACTAGCAAATATAATAATAAAGAAATCAAAAAAAAAATTAATATTAGGTTAGCTAAAATCAGCAAGGTTCTTTAATTAAAGGCTTTCTTTGCTTCAAAAGTGATTTTGGTATACCTATACTTAGCAAAAAGAAAAAAGAGCAATTAGCTTAGAAAGGGGCAATTAGCTTAACGAGCCAAGATCGCAAAAAAGGATAGATTTCGTAACGCTTTATAATAGCTAACGCTTTATAATAGCTAAAGCTATCTTTTATCGGAGTAACCCGAATATAATAGTGATCCTAAATAACCAGCACCCAGCTTTATCGGAACGAACCGAATATAATAGTGTTCCCAAATAACCAACACCCGGATTTATCGGAGCGAACCGAATATAATAATGTTTTTAAGAAAGGTAAATCGTATAAAGAAATTAAGCCAAAAAATTAAAATCATTAAGGCGCTAGCCAGCGCTCTCCTCCTATCCCCGAAATAACGGCCGGCGGAGAAATTACGGCGGAGCGGAGCCGTTAATTCGCCGCATAAAGATAACCACCGAAAAACCTTATCGAAAAAATATAAAAGATTTAAAATAAGAGGCATTAGCCTCCGCCCAATCGCCTTTAATTAGAAATTCGTTTTCGAAAGAGTTTTATATATCTACCCAAGATAATTAAATAGCTTAAACTTCCTCCTTTCTATCTACCCTTCTTTATTAAGCTCTTATCCTTGCTAGATAAATAATTCTTAATTCGTCTTTATTTTAATTAAAATTTTCTTTATTAAATTTATTTTCGGAAAAGATAAAAATCGATATTAAAGTTGGCGGTATATTAACGAGGATTATCCGCAAAAGCCAGATTTTTTTAAAAGCTAAGGCAAAACCTTCTAAATATTCCTAAATTTCCTTCCTTTCCTTATCAAGATCTCTTTCCTATAGCATTAGAAACTTTAACTGCCAAATCCCTTAATTATCTAATATAAACTTTTTTAATCTCTTAATTAAAAATATTCCTACGATTAAATAACTTTCCATCATCTATAAACGGTAAGCTTATTTCGGAAAGACCTCTGCTACCTCGAAAAGATTAAGTTAACGATATTCCAATTTCCGGTTTACTTTATAATTAATATTACGGATATCGTTATACCTTAAAACAATATCACCGATTTCTAACCGCTCTTTCTTTAAATATTAATTTAAGTTATAGCGGTGCGCCGCTAATACCCGTCGCTTATATACCCTTTTACAAACTTTCCTAATAATTTCTTCATATTCCAAGAGCATCTTAACCCGATTATCTAAAATATCCAAAAGATCTTAATTATATTCCCAAGCCAGAACTCGCCAAATAAGCATATCAACCTTTATAAGAATAATAAGCTTAAACCTATATATTAAAAAAAACGGTATATACCCGTAATTAAAACGGTAAATAATACGGTCGATAAAAAGCGCTATATTCAGAGTTTTCTAACTAACCTTTACTCCGTAATCTAATATTTTAAGAAAAATCGTAATAAAACGAATATACCCTTTTTCTACAATACTATTAGCCCGAGGGTTATATATTAAAACCACCATTTTCCGTATTCCGAAACGATAAAGTATAATAGCGAATTCAGCTATAAAAGCTCAGTAGCCGTCAATTACCATTATTAAAGGAGCCCTGTAGCGGTATAAAACAAAATTTATAAAAAAATCCGTAATTTCTTTAACAGCCAGACTGGGCTTTACAATGGCTTTAATCTAACCTATCAGATCGTCTCTAACCTTAAATAGAAAATAAATCTTCCTTCCTAGGCCTAAAATATATTGCTAGTCTATATAAATCTTTATCTAAGGCTGATCAGGGCAAATAAGAATTATTCTTTTGTTAAAAATCCTATTATCGACCTAAAAACAAATAGGATATATATAATATGTATTTTCGACCTCTATATATCAGCTTTTCCAATAATACAATATCCTTACTCGATAATAAATCGCTTCTTAGCTATAATACCCAAATTAGCTATAATATTCGCGAATAATTTAATATCGTAGCTCTAAATCATCTACCATATATCTTCTTTAAAGATCCCGCCGTAAATCTGATCGGTACCACAGATAGCCATTAATAATCTAATATTTAATTGCCGCTAATCGAAAGCGTATTTTTTACGAAAAATTTATTTTAAAGCTTAAAGGAGTATGGCCAATCTCCGATATATAAGCCAACTTCCTTAAATCCTTGGTCCAGAAAAGCTTTAAATTCAATAACATATCGTATAAGATCTTAGCAATAAGCTTAATCAAAATATTAAATTAAATATTAACCTAATCCTTAATATCTTCCTTAACTTCTTTTTTATTAATATCGGCCTAAATAATAAGCTTACGAAAGAAAGAATTAACTACTAAATTCTTTTTACTTAAAATATAGCGGATTATAAAATCAAATATTCGGATTACGCCTAATCAACAAGTAATCAAAGCTCTTAATATATCGATATTAAACCCTTTCAATTACTAAACAAAAATATTACTATCAATTTCCAAAAAGAAATATATACCATATAACCAATAGCAAAACTTCCGGATATAATAAAAAGCATTTTTAGCTTCTCTCTTTATTTAATCATAGCTTTTCTCGGCTTTTGACCATATGCCATTTTCGTACCGGATTAGATATCGTCGTTTTTTAATATAATAGAAAAATGCTTTACCCTATCTTTTAGATTCAACGTCAAATATCAAAATAACTTCCCTTACCAAATAATCGATATTTACTAAGATTAGCTTCGAGGTAATCAAAGCTTTGATCTTATCTATAACGGCCTACTAATCGGGGCCCTATTAGAATTTAGCACCCTTCTTCGTAAAATCTATAAAAAGGCGCTCAATAATAGCAATCTTCTTACACTACCCGCGATAAAAATTGCATAAACCTTAAAAGCTTTTAACTTCGCTAATATTAATACAAAAAAGCTATTTAATAATCTTCCTAACTTTATCATCTATCGGTATTCGCCTAATAAAGCTATAGATATAACCCAAAATATCCACCTTCTTATGGCACCACTAAGATTTAACGGCAGCAATAATCCCACCGGCTAACTTAATATTATATAAAACTTTATTAACATTGATCAGATATTCCAAAATAAATCGACGAACACCAAATAGTTTAGTAACCTTTTGACCGCCGTAATCGGTTTTAGGGCCCTTAACTAATATATCATCAACGAAAAGCCGGCACACCATTAGGATCAAGTCATAAAACAACCTATTAACGATCCTCTAAAACTAAACCATTAAATTAATAACACCTTAAAGAAGCGTATATATTCGAAAAAGGCCTAATAGAATTAAAATCGTCGTCAAATCTCTATTAATTAAATACAATATCATTTAGTTATACCCTAAGAAAAAATCCAAAAACGAAAGAATCTTATATATACCAAAATCTTTAACAAACTCATCGGCGTTTAAAGGAACCTAGATATCTCTGATCGTTATACGATTATAATTTTGGCCATTATTAATAAGGCGATATTTGCTATCTTTCTTTTCTACAAAAAATTAGCGATTCCGGTAAACGCTATACGACTTTTCTAAAATACCTCGCTTAATTCGTATACGAAATATATCGTTAGCTATCATTCTCAAAGCCTTTAAAACAATATTATTTCGGTCTTAAAAAACGTTATAATCAATAGTGCGGATGATTTAAAACGGTGCGATATCTTTATTAAATACACCGATATATTACTATTCCCACCCCAACGCCGCCTTATAACAAAAGATAACATATCTAAATAATTAGCGCTCCTAATTAAATAAAATTATATAATTATCGATTATCATCGCAGCTAAACGATCGTCCGTAAGCCTTTCGCTAATAAATATAGCTAAGAATTTTGGCTTAACGAAACGATTATAAACGCTAGGTAAAGAAGTCTAAAGCAGGTTTACAACCTCTTTTTTATAGCGTTATTTCCAATTAATATTCCCTTTTAAAACGGATTTATCGGAACGAGCATTATTAATTAAACGCACTTTATCGGCCACTTTCTTATATATACCATTCAATTAAAAAAAATATAATTTAACTCCTTTTTACCCTTTACTAAAGCCCAATCAAAAAAAGCCAAACTTAACCTATTTATCTCAATATAAATAAATAATAAAAGCGGGTTTAATAAAATATCTATAAAAACTAGCTTATCCCACCCCTTATCTTTAGCAATCAATTATTAATATATATCGCTTACTAAAAAAAATTCTAAATATATTATTACCCTCTCCTTATTTTAAAATTGTTTAAAAATATCCCTCGGGATTTAAAATTATAACAAATCTTAAAACTTTCTTAACGGTACGAAATCGATTATACTTAGATTTTGGTATACCTAATTAAAACCTAAAGCTAATTTCCCGATATTTTAAACGTAAAAGGAAATTGGTTCTTATTGCCCAAAGTATAAACGAATCGATCAATACTAAATAATAATCTAGCTATTAACCTATTCTCCATCTTCTTAAACTAATAATTAATTATTAAAAAAAAAGGTATACCGAAAATAATATTAAATATAATACCGTCAACGCCATTATCAATAATGAATATAATAAATAGGAGATTAATACCACCGATATAAATCGGGCATTTTATCACACCGACGATCTTAACGACACCATTATTATAAGAAATAGAATTAATATCTTTAATGCTAATTATTTAAAGTTAATTCTTTCTAATATATAATAAAAGGATAATATTAAATTTAGCCCTAATATCTATTAACGCATTAGAAAGCTTATTCGTCGGGGCTCCTATATAAATATTAAGGTATAGCGACGAACTTATACCTCGCTCTATAATATTAAACGCTTAAATGCTCAACTTAGCGCTATTCAAATTTAAATAATTGCCGAATATAAAGATTTAGAAGAGATTATAGCTTGACGGCGCTAGGACAATATCTGACCATTCTCCGTTATATTAAATTATTCTTAAACGCGATAGCTTATCCGTAATAATTAAATCTTTTCCTAAAACGTATTAAATACCCAAATTCTCCAAATTTAAATATTTTATACTCTGATCGAAGATATCAATTTTACGGAAAGGTGCTAATATGCTCGGATATATCTAAAGAACGTTAACGGAAAGGTTCGCTAAGCGGCTAATTAATAACGCCCCTTCCTTTATTTCGACGATAATGATCTTAATGCCCTTGCTTTTATTATAAGCCTATATAATAGCCTGGATGATTGATTAGTTGATTCTATCGATTTGGAATAAATCCTTATTAAATATATTCGTTTTTTTTTAAAGAAAGAGCCGAGCAATTTTCTAAATAAGAATTAAAATTAGAAACGCTTTAACTTTTTCATCTAACCCAATTAAAACTCGAGGCCGGCTTCGGCGGATAAATGGATCAGCGGCGGAAGGTAGAACGGATATAGCTTCCGTAATTTCCGGATCGGGAATTCCCGTCATAATATCAAAAGCAACCATATTTTCGACCCTAACGGAATACAAAAAACAATTTAAACCAAATATAACTAACTTAAATATCTTTTAATTAAAGCTAACTACATTTCTTATTAAAATTTCCGGGGATAGAAGAGGATTATTTAATCTCATCCTCTTATTACCAGCCAAAGCATTTAAATCCACTATTTCAATTTCCCTAATATAAAGGTTCCGAACCACCTAAGGACTATACCCAACGTAAAAGCCAACAATAACCTTATTCGAATTTAATTATAGCTAAAGGTAATTAATCCGCTTATTTTTAAAAATAATTAAACGAAGATTATTAACGATAAAGCCGATATTAAATTTAGCTTTACCCGCCTTATAAGGATTTTTGGCTACCTATTCCTTATAACATTTCACTACGGGCTTGGCGATATGGTTTTGGGATAAAAGGGCCAATCGTCCAAAAGCGTACTTAACAATGCCACCGGGCTTATCACGCCATAATCGGACCGTATCGAGGTCCAAAACTTCGTCGACGCCCATTTCGATCTCTTCCTTAATTCCCAGCTTCTAATTAACGCCCTAGACTCTATTAATATACAAAAATCCATAAATAATCATTTCGTTTAGCTAAAAATAATTCAAAGTATTATAATTAAAGTTATCGCAGCTATAATAAACCAAAGGAATCCCGTCCTTACGAATAATAACGATGATATTAGCGAACTTATCTATCTAAAAAGCCATTTCCTTATCCTACCCCTAAAAAATATTTAAATTTAAAATAATACGAATCTGATTATAAGCATAGCTTTTAATATAAAAGGTCATTTTCTTTATAATATCCTCCATCTTAATTCTCTAATTGGCTATAATATCCTCGAACATCTTTTATATATATAACTTTATATATTCGAATTACTCGGTCAAATCATCGACGGCAGCTTCTTTAGCCGCTGCCACCTTGATTTCTTAAACGCTATTTAAAGCTTTCCGGAATAAGGATTTCGTTAAAATAGCCTAAAGATTAAAAAGCCGTAAAGCAACCTTAGCCACCGGCGTAAACCGAATTAAACGATTTATAATAGATTCGGAGTTTTAACCAAAATCAATATCCTAATCAAAATTACGCAAAAGCGTACGAAGTTATAATCGAACTAGGTCGATGCCTATTATAAATTCTTAAAGGGAATATTCGGTTTCGCTTCGTAAGCCCAAGATATATTTATCTAACTAATATTTATCAATCATACCCTTAGCCGCCTCGCGAACCTTAAAAAATAACTCGGATTAAAGACCTTTTTTAAGCTCGAAAATCCTATAACCTATCTAAATAAGCCGTTTCCTCTATTTAATATTTAGATTGCTATAAAACTCGCGAGCTTAATAAAAAGGCTGATCAGACCCTTTTTAAAAATCAACTATATATATATACCGATTATAAGCAAAGGCGAAAGATATTATTATTTCGGGCTTTTCTAAATAACGATTTCGTATCAATATTATCAGCCGATCGCTAATAAGGAAATTATACCAATTATTATAAAAGATAAAAGCGTTTTTTAAATAAGCCTAAGCGTTTTTCTAATCCGTATAATATTACAAAACCCCTTTAACCTTAATCCCTAAAGCTATATCGGTAATCTGCTATTATAAAGCCGAAATTAGGTCTTTATTATTAAAATGAAGGCGATATTTAATAATATTAATCTCTAAAGAAAATTCGGTGATATTATAACTATCAAAAAAGTGGGCTAATTTATTCGTAAAAATCTCCCGAATTATACGCGAATTCTTAATAGCTTTGCTTAAAGCTTCGGCTATATAAGCGTTAAATAGCGAATAAACCTAAATAAGATATCTAATAAATTAGCTTTTAATTAAGCGTCGGTTATAAAGAGGGATAAAGGTATTATTATTACCCTCGTCCTTTTCGTAGTTAATAAAAGGGTATTAAGGAGGTGGGTCTTCCGTAGATAAGGTATCTTTCCTATTAAAGGAAGATCCTTTAATATCGGCCAAAGCAATATTAGATAGTTTGAGCTATTTCCGGCCAAAGAGATCGTTAGCGACCTCGGGGATCTTTTGATCAGATATAACGTAGAAAAGTAAAAAATAAAATATAAAAAGCTATATAAAATTCGCGAAAATAATATTTTTAATACCGAAGCTTTTTCTTAAACGAAAATATATAAATAAAGGAATAAGCAAAGACCTAAAAAAATAAGCAAAACCTATAAAAATCGGTATATAAATACACTTAATTAGCAAAGATATAAGGTCGAATTATTAGATATATAAAGAGGGGTTATTAACGGTATAAATCTATAGTCTTCCGAAGGCGGTAAAGAGAGAAAAAAGGCGAAAATATCCTTTGAGGAATAACCCAATACCCAATCTTCTTTTATACCACCCTAATCAAAATCACAGCCAATTACCAGCTCCTATATCTTTACTGCTTTAATATTCCGTAAAATTCCGAAATAACGATCCTCTTCCTCTTATATATGAAAATTCCTTAATTTAAAAGCTTCATATAGCTTTAAATTTTAATAGGGTTTCCGTAAAGCCCATATTCCTCGATACGTTATACCCGTAATAAATATAAAAAGCAAACCCGGAATTCGTTTATTTCCGATTAAAAGGATCAGGTTCGTTAGGGTTTATATCTAATTTCCCTTTTTCCCGTTAAATCGGCAATATAACTTTTATAGCCTATACCCTCGTGATCTTTTAAAATCTATCCTATACCGCAACAGATATACGCCATATCTTTAAACCATTTCGATAAATAATATTATATTAAATATACTCTTTAATCCATAAAAGCCATCCCGAACTATAACAAATCCGCGCTATATTCTTAAGCCATTAAAAGCAATACGTTTATCCCGTATATCGGATAATTATCGTTATATATATATTATTTTAATTAAATACGGGATTATGCCGGAAAATCGTTAAAACGCCGAGAAAAGCCGAAATAAATATAATATAAGAAAAAATAATTATTATAAAAATAATAAGCTAAAAAAAACACCAAACGCTAATTTAAAAAAAAGGATATCCAGAAAGCTTAATATAAAGATATAATTACCGAATTATTAAAAAAAGCTCTATAATGAGCTATATCTTAATAACTGTTAGAGGAAATAAATATAAATTATAAATCTATAAAACAATAATCCGGTTTAAGGGACTAATGAATTAGAGCATGGCCAATAGGGCTTACGTAATAGATTCGCTAAAAAACGTTATTAACGTCTAATTTGACGGCGTTGCTAAAGCCGGTAGGAAGAATCGGAATCGGGGTATATACGAGCTCAAAAGCATATAAAAATCGTAATTTAGAATGGTCACGTTTTGATTAAAGTTAGGGGCATTAAAATCAGATTATATAAAACGAAAAGAAGAAAAGTAAATGCTAAAACTAAAACTAGGGCCTAAAAAGAAAATCACCGTCCTGACTGTTTTATACCCGTGATCTTATTCTGATCAGGGCCCAAGACACCCTATTCCCACCCCCCAGGTACTCCCTCCACACCTTGCCCCAGCACACCGGATCCCTTTACCAGCTTTTACCGACCCTCGAATAAAAATATCCGAAAAATATAACGATAATTCTTTTAGAATAACGATGACCTCGGTCTCTACGACGATATAAAGGATACCGAAGAACCCGACGATAAACCTAATATTTAATTCGATATATAAAGGCTTTATATTCGTATATAAAATAATATCGGTTAATATAAACGACGACTTTATAATATAGTCTTAGTGGGTTCGGTCGCGTTTTTAGATATAGCACGCTATAAGATCGTATACACTATTACACTTAATAAAGTCGATCATTCGATCGAAAATAAAAAATAAAAATACGAACCGATACCCGACGATATTAAAGATTTACGGAAAGCTCTTTTCGAAACCATCCCGCCCGAATACTACGAAATATTCATAATATAAAATAAAGCCGCTTCCGATATATTAGCGGATTTCCGTAAAAGAGTAGACCACAAAATCACTTTAAACGAAAGAAAATCTTCGGAGGATTTAGGGTATTCGCTATTATATAAAATATCGTTAAAGAAATTGGAAATATATCGGGCATATATTTAAAAAGAAAACTTTGAAAAAAGATTTATTGTACCGAATAACGCGTTATAGGCGGCCCTTATGTTAATAGCTCCTAAACTAAAAAGTGGCTTATGTTTGTATATAAATTACTGTAAATTTAACGAAATGATTGAGAAAGATAGATATCCGTTACTTTTAATTAAAGAGATATTATCTTAGATCTCTACCGCTAAATAATTTACTAAATTCGATATCCGATAGGCTTTTTACTAAATCCGTATTTCTAAACTAAACGAAAAGAAAATGAAATATTCCGTTATCGCTATAATTCATATCAATATAAAATGATGCTACTCGGATTAAATAATAGCTCTACTATTTTTTAATATTATATGAATTTTATATTATAAACATATTTCGATATATTTTATAATGCTTATATCGACGATGTCCTGATTTATTCCGATACCTTAGAAAAATACCGCGATTATATTAATAAAATGCTCGACCGCTTTTATAATTCGATTTTAAATAAATTTAAAGAAATGCGATTTCTATATCTAAAAAACCAAATATTTGGGCTTTATTATTAAGACGGAAAGAATCTAAATAAATCCCGAGAAATTAGACGCCGTCCGTAAATACAAAGATCTCTGAACGATAATATAAATATAACCTTTCCTCAATCTTTATGATTTCTATTGCGATTTTATACCAATATATAATCGTATTATCAAGCCTTTAACGACCCTTATTAAAAAGGGTATCAATTAGCGGTAAAGTAACGGTGAAAAAGCCGCTTTTTTAAAGTTTAAAAAACGCTTAATAATAATTCCGACCTTTGCCCACTTTAATCATAATAAATAAATCTTATTAAAAACCGACGTTTACAAAGATATTATTGCTAGAATGTTTTCTTGATTCTATAATACCGACTAAGCCTGGCATTTAATCGGGTATTTTTCCGAATTTATATAAAGCGCTAAACTTAATTACCTTATCTACGATAAAGAATTAATAGCGGTAATAAAATCGCTAAAGTTTTAGAGAACCGATTTAATCGGATTCCAATATCCCGAATTTAATATTATTACGGATTATTATACTTTAAAATATTTCGGTATTAAATATTTGCTAAATATACGGTAGGCTAGGTATGTATAGATCTTAAATAAATTTAATTTTGCAATTATTTATAAAACCGGCTCTTAAAATCTTATAACCAACGTTCTTTCCCGATAAAATCAAAACCTCCGGATATTATAATAACGGCAAGAGGATAAACGTATTATAGGTATTTTCCGTTACGATGGTCGTATTTAAGATATCGATACCCGTCCCTTCTTTACGATCGTTATCGCTTCGATGAGTCGTATCGCCGAAGCTACCGCTCCGCCACTGTTATCGGGGGTATTATTAGCCGATAAGATATTTCGGGCCAATATAACCGACCCGGAATTTAAAATATATCGTAAAAAAGCCCGAACCGAATTAATAAAGCTATAATCCTTCTCTCAAAAAGAATATATCCTTTTTAAAGATCGGCAAATCGTACTAGCTATTAACCTTTTATAGATAAAAGCTATCGAAGATATATATAATCGCATGGTTATTACGTACCTTAGTAAAAATAAAATTCGATTATTAATCGTTTTTAAATTTTAGTAGCCAGGATTAATAAAGGATATCGACGATTTTGTAGCAAATTGTCCTTGCCGAGCGTTTAAAGACCCCAGGGACAAGATTCTAGGGCTATTATACCCAATCCCTATACTAAACCGACCTTGGTAGCATATCATGATAGATTTTAAATCATAACCTTATTATAAGCATAGCGACGATAACGCCTTAATAATAATCGACAAATTCTCGAAAAGAATTATATACGATCCCTATAAGACAATCGCAACCGCATATAATATAGCCTTAATATATTTCTATAATCCGTTTCGTAAATATAGATTACCTAATATCATAGATACCGATCAAAATCTATAATTTATTACCGACTTTATAAACAAGATATACTATATCCTAAATATCGAATAGCATTTATCGCCAGCTGGATATTCGCAATCAGCCGGATAAATAGAAATTATAAACGCGTACCTAGATTAACGCCTACGACTATAAATTAACTATTAATAAAACGACTAGTATAAGGGTTTGCTAGCTATCGATATAGCTTAGAAAGCGTATCTATATCATTTTTTAGATAAGCTAACGTTATTTGAAATCACTTATAGCTTCCTTATGCCCTTACATTTTTATAAAAAAAAAAAGGACTATAAAGTTTTCTATATCTTATGAATATTTAAATTGCGAGAACGCGTAAAACCTAACGCGAACCTTTAAAGGTTATTTTAATATAGCAAAATACGGTAATAAATGCGTATAAAACCGTATAGCTAAATAAGCTAATAAACACCGACGAAAACCCGATTTTAATATAAGCGATTATATTTATATTATCAAAAAATCCTGATTTACCGATCGTCCTAGCGATAAATTTGATTTCGTTTTTATATGCTACTTATATCGCATTATCTCTAAGAAAGAGCATTTATTTAAGATAAAAATACCAGCTTTGTAGAAAATAAAAAATATCTTTTTTTTAATAAGTTACGTAAAGACCCACGCATATTATTATTAAATTAAGATCTAAAGCGCCTAGAAAAAAAGAGATTAATAGCGAGCTTAAATAAGAAATAGACTATATCGCAGCCTTACGGTTACATTATAATAAATTATAATATTAAACGTAATAGGCTAGGTAGGATCTAGATCCGGAGTTTTATAACGCAGATTTATTTAAGAATTCGTATACCAAACTTAAGCAATTCTATGAACTCTACCCCGATTTCGAAGGTCTTCCGGCTCGCCTAGCGGCTTGGGAGATAGCTTAGCTCGCTAACAAAGTCAATGAGAAGGATAATACTCTAATAGCCAAAAAGGGCCTAATCTTATTACGCTAAAATAGACAACGAAAATAAAGGAATTAGAAAATTTAAAGGATTTAGAATAAGAAACGGTTTTATAGCACCTGCTATATAAACTAACAATCGCACCTACAACTATAACTCGGAAAGCTCCAAATCTACGGTTTTAAGGCCCGTGGCCGAAAGGTATAATGCAAAGATAATCCTGCTTTATCTAAAAAAAGCCGTATCATTACTAATTAATTATCAATTCGAACCGGACCCCGACCGATTGCTTTCTTTTTAAAGTAATTAATAGCTAGATCTTTTCTTTTTTCTAAATAACTTGATAATTTATTTCATAGATTGATCTCTTTCTTAAAACATATTTCTATACTTTTTACAAGGGGGGGGGTAATATTACGGTAAGGTCTGCCGGCCTGGCGGATCTCTACAAAGTATACAACCTTATTATATACATCTACCGGTGTAGGGCCCCGTTTAATCAGCCGGCTAGGAAAGCCCTTAGCCTTTAACTCGAAAGCTAGCCCAATTGGCTATTCTCTTTTCTTCTCTTTTAATTAGCAACCGCCTAATCTTTATCTCTCAATACTAATTGGTTAGAGGAATCTTCTCTTTGTTTGCCACTATCGTAATACTATTAAAACGGTTTTTCTCTACTATCAACTTTATTTATAATAAACTATATAATTACCTTATATCCGATAAAGTTAACTAATGAACATTCATCTATATAAATTGCTATATTTTTAAATAGCTAAAAAAGTGTAATTCGTAAATGAACCTAAGCGTTAAAACAATCTAAAAAAATAAGGACTAGCTAAAGCTTAAAAAGGATTATATAGCGATATTCGCGCCCAAAAGAAAATAGCCCGGCACGGATTGTATAGCTTTTCAACGAAATCCAATTGCGCTGAAGGAAACTACCGGATCAAAAACAATAATAATCTTAACTATAACTAACAACGACAACGAAAGTATCTAAACATATGTGTTAAAAACTAGTTTAAATATCGCCATTACGCCGCAAAAGAAAAACCTTCCAGCTAGCTCTAAACTATCCGATATAAAGGGTAATTTTAGCGGCGACCTAAAGAAAATAGACTTTAATTATAAGCCCTAAAGAAATACTGCCAATATATACCAAAATTGGTACCTATAAATATACCCTGTTCATCACCAAAATACGAAAAATACAGTATATTCATAAATGGCTGTATTTGACTCATGAATACAGAGTCCACCACTAGGTGGTGGACGTTGCTCACCAGTCTAGCTATGGTATGTGACCTGCAAGCGCAAATCATGATGTGGCCGTTTCAGCACAAGCCGCAGGCTATATATTTTGAAGGCAAATGATTGTCAGTCGCAAAGCAAGTCAGTACTTGATATTTTCATTATAACCCGAATTATAGGATTTAGTTCAACGATATAATCGTGGATATTTTATTTCTATTAGAAGATATATCTTTATAAAATTATAAATCATAATTACCCTTTTTAGATTCGGCGATAGTACTATTAATTTTAATTATATTTAAAGTATCTATATAAAATAAATACTTCGAATATATATATATTATATAACTATCAGCTTTTATATATAGAAGTCGGTATTAAAAGTCTTCTCCTAAGTTTTTATACATTTATTAGCGGTTATCTTAATAGCTATATAGCTATTCAATTATTTAGATATATAAAATAAAGAAGCTAATCTAATGGCTAAGTTGATTAATTACGCTTATATAAAATAAAACTATTAATATACAAAACACCAATATATAAAATACTATCGCAATAGATTTTGATTTAAACGTTATAATATATAACGCCTTTAAATGCTTAAATTCTTTAATAAAATCTATATCTACCCAACGTTATTCATTATACAAATTACTCTAAAGTTTATATAAACTATTTATAATATTATCTTTCACTTTACCCTCTATATACTTATTACTTTCGTTATAACAGATAGTCTTTTCAATATATTATAATATTCTTTCGACGAAATACTGAAAACGATCCTATTTAAAATTCGCTCAATATAATATCTTAGCTTTTTCGGTGACGGGCTATATTTATAATACTCCTTTTTGATCATCTTCCTCTATATATTTAGCGATATAAGCTTATAAATATTCAAATCGGGCGAATTGCTATATTAAATAAGCTATTTAACTTTAGCGAAATCGAAAATTATTTATTAAATTTTATAAATGTAACTGAGCGTTTTAATTCCTTAAACATAAACGTCTTAAACGAAGCTTTAAGTAAAAAGAATAAACTTTGAAATAAAGATTTATTTCTAATAACGCCATTATTTAATACCGTCTTTTCTTTTCATATATTCAAATAAGCCTTTATCGGTATGAAAAATCCATTTATAATTCTTATATATAGTTACTTGCCTTAACCTTTATATAATATAGAGCGTTTTATACTTTTTATATAGTTTTAACGGATTTTTTGATTTCAATATTAAATTAATCGATTTCGTATTTGATTTATACTTTTTAGGCAATAATTTCGGTTATTTAGATATAGTGAAGCCTTTTTTTATTATATAAAAAGCAAGCCTAAAATATAAATTTGGGAAAACTATATAAAAACGGATAAATCAACGCGAGGGAAATAAATTAACGAAAAAGAAGAAAAGAAAATATTAATAATTAAATTTCTTTCCCATTGTAGGAATTGTAATATAGGCCCAGCCGGGTTTACAAAGGTTTATATTTTCTTAGTCAGCTTTGCCCAATCGGGCAAGTCTAGATAGCAGTGGGCCCAGCGAATACACTGGCCCTACAATTGGCTGCAACGCCAATGCTAGTCCTAATCGGGACTAGCGCCCTTCGGGGCCGCACTTAGACTTAGTTGACAGCAGCTCTCACGGCTGCCACTCTCTTCCTCTCTTCATGGACCAACAACAGAATCGACTCAGAATCCAACATATATATTACTATATCATTCAATAATATAGTCTACCGACACGCACTATAATATTATCGTATTTCTCTAAACCCATGCTCTAAAGCTTATAATTACTATAGCGAATATATAAAATAATCGAAATCTCATTAATCTAAATCATTTTTTTCTAATTTTCGAAAGTCCAATATTCGTATTTGAAATACTAAATAAATCGTTAACCACGTATCTCCGGTATTAAATCTAGTTTATTTATTATTTTAACGCTCTTATACCGTATTCTATAAAGACCTATTATATATTTTTATCCGAAAGTTCATTGTCTAAACAATCCAAAAAGAAATAAATATTATATTTACGACCGCTTCGATCTTTTTTACTAATCCCGAAATTTCGTTTACTTTATTGTTCATAAGGTTTGGCCGATTATCTTGTAATATATTTTATATATCAATATCGAAAATCTTAATATAAAACGGTTCTTTAGATCCAATCCTTATTAGATAACTTCATTGAATATATTTATTTATATTCTCTTAAGCACCTCCGTTACCACTTCAATATCGGGTCCCCGAAACATCCAAAGCTATTAAGCAAAAGGTTTTAACGTATGTTGCGATATCGTATTATATAGCTCTATAGAAGAGAATAAAAAATAAAAAATGGTAAAAAGAACAATAATATACCTTTATCGATATGAATTATAAAAGCCTTAAAAAACTCTTTTTAGAAAAAAGCTAAAAGCTATAGCTATGTTTAAATGAGCTTATAATAAACGTAAAAGTGATATTAAAATTATACTATACTCTATATTCTACATAGAAAATACAATTTTTATCTCCCGGAAATCGTTTTCTATAACGGTTAGCGCTATTCCAACGGAACTCTATAGGGAAACTTCGTAAAGAAAACGCTGATTATAGAATTCTGTAACGGACGTCCAGTACCTCTTCCGGCCCGGAGCAAACGCTCCGGAAAGGAAAATGGAAAACAGCAAAGGAGAATCCATCAAAAAGAAATATTAATTTTAAAATAATTCCTTTATAAAACGAAAAACCATTTAGAGTTCTAAATAGTTAAATAAACGGGTTATCAATTTTGATAATGATAGCTTAATTGATATTACATATATAAAATAAATAAATAAAATAAAAGTAGATTTATTTATCTTAATAAAAGAATTCAAGATTATAAAAGAATTCCTCAATAGAATTTGAAAATACTTTTAGTTGTAAATAGCTATATTTGAAACGTATAATCTAAGCTGTTTTCACTACGTAACTAGACTATAAACAAATAAATAGAAGTTGATCTTTTGAATCTAATACTTAAAATGAAATTTGAAAGAAAGAAAATAGAGAAAATTAGAGAATGAAATAAATTTAAGTTAATTAATATCAATTAATGCTAAATTCTATAAAACGTAGTATATATAAATGTGAAATATTTAAAGCCCACTGTTAGCTTCTAAAAAGAATATTTAATATAGGAATTATAATATAAATTCAATTAGGCTTATAGAGGTTTTTTCTTTCAATTATGTCTACCCGATTAAGCTATTAGTTAGCAATAAGTTTATCGTAATGCTCTAGCTTTGTAATTAGCTATAACGCCGATGGTAGTTCGTATCATGATTAGTATTCTCCGGGCTATATTTAGACCTTAATTTATAGCAGCCGCCGATAGCTGCTACTCCCCTCTTAGCTCCAATAATTATAATATCGGCCTAAGCCTAATACATATATTACTACTATTATATACATAATAAACCCTACCGATAACATAGAATAATAGAATAATAGAATAATAGAATAATAGAATAATAGAATAATAGAATAATAGAATAATAGAATAATAGAATAATAGAATAATAGAATAATAGAATAATAGAATAATAGAATAATAGAATAATAGAATAATAGAATAATAGAATAATAGAATAAGAAAATAAGAAAATTAAATTATTATTATAAATCGATTTGCTATTATAGTCGAATTATTTTTATAATCAAAAAATAGAGTACTGTAATAATTAAGATATATTTTAGCTAAATTTATTTAAATTCATTCTATAATCATTAATATATATAATATTATATACAGATATTTAATAAAAAAATGATAATATTGCAATAAATCCTTTTAAAGATATATCTGGTTATATATAAATAAATTAATTATAAATAATTTAGAAATATATTGCTATAGAAAGAATAATTAAACGAAAATAGAAGTTAAACTTTTGAAAATATAAATATAATAAAGATACTTCAAATATTTAGCTCAAGCTTATAATTGCTATTTATAATAACGTTTATATATCTACTAATAGAGTTATTTATCCTTTATAACGAAAGGTGTATTTATGCCCCATTTAATTTAGAATGAAATGTGCATAGGGTTTGCACGGGCCATTTTCTTGACCCGGGTTATTGTATTTCGGTACGGAACCACAGTATACACCCATCAGATTTGAAGCCAAGCCAAGTACCTTCACATTGCATCCCCTTGAACCACACAGACCAAGCGCTGAACTAAGCGATGAGCCTCGCTGCGCGTCAGCGCCCGTCGCCATAACGGCATTATGACACAAATACCGGATGTGACCAAGACGGTACTGGTTCATCATGTTCTAGGCTCGTGTTGTGCTACTTCAAAACACAAGCTGAACAAAGTTCTCCATCAACGGAATCAACAGAACCTACGCAATTCGTCTCAAGAGGCACGGGGACCACTCTGAACACTTTGAGACTCAGTGAGATCAAACACGGCAAGAACGGAAGCAGACGTTGATACTTAATCTGAATCATTAAGTAAGAATTCTAGCAACCTCTACTACAAAGACCGCTCTTCAAGTGTCCAGACCAGAGCAAAACTACTACTTAATATGCTTGCTACTAAGCGAGTTCCTCTTACTACTAAACGAATTCCTGGCACTAGCCTCTGGCGTCATCTCCACCATTGGGATCGCCGGCGCCGTCAACAGCGCCTCCACCGCCGCCGCCTTGAGGCCCAGCTTACCCGTCCGCCTAGCAAGGAACCGCCCCTTCGGCGACCGCGGCGCGGGCTGACTCATGGCCAAGTCGTCCTGCTGCGCAACGTTCTTCGCCTTTACCCTCTTCATCCTCGGCTCCAACGGCGGTGGCAAGGGCCAGCCCTCCCTCACCGCAACCCGGTAGTCCACCTTCCGCTTCGCGTACTGCCGCCAGTGATGGCCCTTGTAGTAGTGCACAAAAAGCATGGGCGAGAACGCGATGAAGATGATCCCAAACACGACGTACGTCCACCCTAGCCCCAGTTTGTCGATCATCTCCTGGATGGCGGCGCTCGCCACCGCGCCGAGCGCACACCGCGTCAGGTTGCTGGCCGCCATGACGGCGCCGGCCTGCGCCTGCGTGATGTCCATGAGGAGCGCGTTGGTGGTAGCCATGACACCGTTAAGCCCGACGCCCATGAAGAACAGAATGACGCATGGAGCCGCGATGCTGGTCTGCGCCTCGAGCACCCACCCCCAGCAGGCGATGCCTGCGGTCGAGATGATTATGCTGGGGATTGTGATCTCGAGGCGCGCCTTCTCCACGTCGATCTTGTTCATGTCGACCTCCTGCCCGGCTTCAATGTTGACGCCCGCGCGCGCCGCGTGCTTGCGGAAGTTCTTGTTCATTTGCTTACCGAAGACGGCCGTGGAGATCATGGCGCCACCGGCGAGGGGCAGGTACATGACGCCGATCATGACGTGGTCGAAGCCATAGATGGCTTTGAATTGGGTGGGGAGCTCTGTGGCTATGGCTTGGAAGCCCGCGAAGACGACACCGACGTAGAAGAGGAGGCAGAAGCGTTCTTTGGTGCACAGCATTTTCACAGCGGAGGTGACGGAGGACCAGAGGACTGCCTTGGTGCCGCCGGCGCCCTTGAGCCGCCTCTTCTCATTTTCAGCTGACTGGCTGTATTCTGGCTTTTTGTCCGTGAATGCCTGGAGCACGCTCCGGTAACGCTTGGGTGACTTGGTCGATGCGTCGCCAACGATCACGCGGCATGTCTCAGGGAAGAAGAGTCCCAGCGAGACAATGGCGACACCGCCGGTAATAAGCAGAAACCAGAAGATTGACCGCCACCCGAGGTATTGTGTAAGCAGGCCGCCGATAACAGGGCCGAGTGTCGGGGCGAAGATGACAGGGACAGCAACCAAGGCGGCGTAGCTACCGCGCTCGGCGGCGGTGACAATGTCTGCGACGACGGCGGAAGCGATGGCGATGGTGGGACTGGCGCCGATGGATTGCAGGATGCGGAACCCCATGAGCTCTTTGTAGTCCTGGCACAAGGCGATCATGACACAGGAGACGATGTAGACTGCGAAGCAGCCGAGCATGGCGGGGCGGCGACCGATAACATCTGCGAAGCCGCCCATGACCATGGGCGATATGGCCATGAAGATCATGTACACGCTCACGGTCAGGTTGATCTGGGCTGTGGAGACGCCGAATTCTGTGACGAGGGTGGTAAGAGATGGTAGGTAGATCTGCATGGACAGCGGTGCGAAAATGGAGGCTGAGGCAGCGCCGAGAACGATGATCCTCTTGGCCTTGGTTGGGAAAGCTGAGAAGCCTGCCCTGGCTTCCTGGAGAGGCTGCTCCTCTGGTCCAGCTTCGAGGTCTTGGGCAACAGTGAGCTTCTTTGCTGGTGGCGGCAACTCATCCAATTGCTCCTCGCGGACAGTTGAAGAGCCGGAATGTGAGCCAGAGGCCGAGACCCGGCCACCATCCTTCTCATTGACCTCGGGTTCGGCAGGGTCGTCAAGATCGTCGTCGGCGTCGGCTTCGGAGTCAGAGTCTTGGTGGACCTTGTATGCATCCTCTGGTAGCTTTAGTTTCTCATCCAGGTCGTCGCTCAATTTAATGTCGAAGTTGAATCTCATTGACACACGAGACGCTCTCTTGTCCTTCGATGAGGTGGCCTCCACAGTCTCGCCTGGTGCATTGACGAGGGTAGCCGCGTCCACAGATGGCTTGGTGGAGTGTGTAGGCTCAGCCATACGTTTATTCAGGCTTGAATACACCGACCCATCATCCGAATCCTCTTCAGCAATGGTTGGGTGGTGCGGGTCGTCGTGCTCGTCGTCGGATATGCCTCGCGAGTTGCGGTCTCCTGTGTCGGCGGCGACGATGGCATCGACAACCTCTTCCCAAGCCACTGACCTGATCGATCGCAGAGAGGCACGAGATGAACGAGCTCCGGGCCCGTGGTAGGTCATGGCCAGAGGAGAGACGGGAGATCGAGTCGAGACGGGGAATGGAGGAGAGGCCGGACTTCTTGGAGGAGAGGGAGTCTGTTCATGAGGACCCCATAGCCCGCTGTTGCGAGAGCCACGGTAAGACATCTTGGACGTGATGGTGTCCATGGACAGGACGGCGATAGTTTATGCTTGCTTCACGAGCATCAGAGGACCACGGTATGCCTCCGTACGTGTTGCTGGTATCCTGAACTGGACACTGCTTAGTTGACTAGGGTAAGGTTTACGCTCGCCGGGATGTTAAACGACCTCGTTTGCCACGTTGTGAACGCGAATGGAAAAACAAGAGTCGGTGCCCACGTCTTCAAGGCAATGGGCCAGTTTTGTGACAGTTGAACCGACAGCATTTTGTCGCATTCTCATGCCCGGTCCTCCATCGGTCTTCCAGAATATGGCCTCCGTTGACTGTTGAAGCCCGGCGAGCAAGCGGTCGGGAGTTAGACAGGCACATCGCCGACAACTTCGAGCGCAGAAAGCTCCATTGTCGTTAACGCCCATGTCGAGTATGCAAGCGCGGTGGTTGCCGGCGTTGTTGAATCCGATCTAGAGCCCACCTTCCAGAAGGATGTAGGGTGTGGCCCCACCGCAGCTGGATGCCGATGATGTGCGGTGTGCGTGCGGACCAGTGATGGCGGGACAGCCTCAGCGCACGCCAGAGTGGTGAGATACCAGAGTAGCCTGGTCTGATTATATTCTCAAATGCGTTCAAGTCTCACGATCCCATACTTCCTTGGCAATAGGCGACGACCTTCGCCCATATATCTTCAACTCATATAAAACCTTTATGCACAGAACCGACCCATCGTACTAAACTATATACTTGAAAGATAACACTCGTAATTAAATATAGCGCTACTATAGAGCTGCTAAAGTATTTTAACCCGATCTATTTAATAGAGACCCGAGATACAACCAATATATTGCAACCTTTTACTTAATATATAAATAAACCATTTTAGATATATATAAGAGCTTATTATAATACTTTAAAGATAAATTTCACTGTTTTAATTATTTATCTTTAGCTAAATAAATAGCTTTAAGCTAATTTTATATAAAATTGATTGAACTATTAATATATATATATAGAATACTATATTATACTTTTTAGCTTATATTGTAAAATATTTCCAATTACTTTTTCTATTAGTGTTTTTCTTTAGAGTTTAAAATTTAATTTGTCGATTTTTTTTATTAATTTAATTTAAAGATGATCGATAAACGTTAAATCTCAGGAAGATGCTAGCTAACCCATTAATTCAATCACAATTTTATTTATAGATTAGTTTAAGATTGAATTGAAGAAGTAAATCAAAGCGTTCTAAGGTATCGGGGAATATGCATGCCAATCTCAGGGTCTCCTGCGAGGACGTCTTGACGTCGTCTCCCGGCTTCGAGTACTCAAGACAACGATTTTTCAGATGTTTGGGTGTCTATAGAAAGAGTTGAGAATGGCGGGACCTCCACTCTTGTCAGCTTACAAATATTGGTATTGCCGCCGGAAATCTGCGGGAATGCGCCTGTGGTAGACCGGTAAACAAGCATTGGGGATGTATCGCTCATATCCCTTCCTTGAACAAATGCGACATCCGAGAAGCCGACGACTCAACCGGGTCACAGACTGCATTGCCCGCCGTGGGTGTAGCACAAGTCTGGCGAGGTACTGGGTCATTCGTCAGGATTCAAGACGAAATATCTGAGTGCCTCCTCCACCACCACTATTCCCAAGATTGGGCAATGATGAACTCTGAAGCCGTCCCGTGTCCGCGCACATAGTTGTGTGATGCCGTTTGACCGGTTTCCCATCACCGACGGCCGCCTGACGAGCAGCAGGCATCGCTTGCCCGGTGCTCGCAGGCGGGCCGATATCCACTTTCCCTGAAGGGCAGGTCAGAGTCCGGCCATGCAGATTCCAGTGCCCGAAACAACCTCGATACTCACCAGGTGGACCCCGTGACACGGGCTACACTAAGGAAAGCAAATATGGAGTCATTTGTTAATTCTTCCGTTCGTTAGATTAGGCAGAATTTTAACTGCTATAGCCAGCAGAGTTTCATGAATTCTGCTGCTTAGCTACGCTAGTTGCTTATGATATAAAGCTATTTATAATATCTCTATTCACCAAAGGCGAACTACTCGTATTATTTACTATAAATAACGAAGATAATAGCAAGAAAGGGTTTTCGTTAGAAACAATTAATAACTCTATTAGTGAATATGCGACTATTGATATAAATAGAAATAATAGGCTTAGGCTAGATATTTAGAATATCTTTATTATAGTTATATCTACGAATTAATTAAATATCTATTTTTATTAACTATTTTTTTTATTTTTTAAAACTATTTATAATTAAGTGTTTTTTATACCGCTGTATATATTTAAAATTACTTTTTATTTATACACAATTATATTTTTATAAAATATCTATTCGGTGTATTAGCTATAATAGCAATATAACTATTAGTGTAATTTAGGTATAATGATCCTAATTCGACTATAATAGCAATTCGGCTATAATAGCGATTTATTATTAAATTTTCAGATTTTATCTAATTATCTATTCATTATATAGATAATAAATATATAATTTACTTAAATATTAATATAATTATTTCTCTTAAGATTATTATTTAGCTATTTAGATATTTAAAATTGAAATTAACATTCCTACAGCTAACGAGTTGACAGCTAATAGGCGAAGCTTCGTACATGTCAGAGGCGCCCATTAGCTAGAACGGATTTGGTGATAATCGTAGAGCAATTCAGATACCTACTACTTAACGAGCGGAAACTTCAAGCTCGCTTTTAAAGACTCCAGCCACTGCCCGTTAACTCGAATTGTCAATTCGAATCGTCAACTCGAGCTTTATACTCAATATAATCTTTATAATAAATTTTATTGTTTCAATTATCGCTTGCTAGCGGGGCTTATCGCCCGCAGCGGGCTGAGGGGGGGGGCTTATCATTGCCAAGAGCCAGATCCCTGCAAGCGGTGGCAGAATTCTAGCCAATGTTATTTCTGGAACATGGCAATATAGCCCGTGCACGGACAAAGGGGGGCCTCACCCTCCTACATTCTACTTAATTTCTAAATAGCTTCGCAGAAGATTTTATAGCTACTTCGTATACAAAATCTTCCAGCTTCGCTGATTAAATTACTAGACTTCGTATTTATTTACTTATTTATTATAGATCTATTTATTATAACAACGGACCGCTATAGCTATTGAATAACGAATAAAAGATTTCGCAATGCCTACGAATCGCGCAGCTATCCAACAGCATTACTTAATATAATAAATAGCTTTACAGGTCGTGATAAATCTACCCCTTCCCTGGGAAGCTCGACCTCGAATATAGATATTGCCGGGACCCCCTATTACGGCTAGGTATTGAAATCTCCAAAAGCCTTTATAACTCGGCTATTGCCTAAAAACGACGCTATAAGGTTGCTTTACAAACGGGATATAAGGAAAACCCGAAGCGGCTAACCGATGAACAATGTTCAACTCAAGGTTCGAATCTACAACCTTCGGCGTATTTTAGACCAATCCACCTATAATTCGCAGGCACAAATGTAACAACGGGCCGCTATAACCATTAAACTACGAACAAAAGATTTCGAAATACCAATGAACTACGCAGGTACCTAGCGGCACCACCTAATATAATAAGCAGCTTTATAAGTTGTGATATTTATTTATTTTCGTTTTTCCTTATTTTATTGTCTTATTACCTTATTTCCTTATTTCTATATTTATAAAATTTGATATTTTAAATTATTTATATATTTATAAAATATAAATGAAAAGCTTTTAATTGTCTAAAATTTCTCGTAAATGGAATTGCTTAAGCTAGAAGTTTTGCATTTTCTTTTGAAATTTGTATTTTAAAATCGATGGATATTCCCTCTTCGTTTTCAATTAAAATCTGAAGGTTCAGGCTTTTATAGAGATTTTTGGAATTCTCTTTTCTATTATTCTAACCGATTTTCCATTTCCTAATTTAAGGATTTAAGATAATATTTATAAAATCTAATTATTTACGTTTTAAAAACTTTTATAATATCGGTATTTCGGTATTTTGAAATCTTTAATTTAATATTGAAATTTTCTTTTTATAATACTTTTAGATTAAATTCTTTAATAAGATATATAAGTAAAATATCGAATATGATTATAAATACGAGAATTTTTGATATTTAGTTTTAATTAATTTCTTATAACGAAAAATAATTACATAGAAATTTGTAAAGAAATCAATCTTCTTTTTCAATAAACTAGATAAACTATATATATAAAATATATAATATATAAATTTATTTTGTTTATCTAGATAAATAGCGGAAATATCGCTATTTATTAGAATTGTAATATAAGACCAGCCGGGCTTATAGAGATTCTCACCTTCTTAGTCATCTTTGCCTAATCGGGTAATCTAGATAGCAATAAGCCCAGCGAATGCGCTAGCTCTGAAATTGGCTGCAACGCCAATGCTAATCCTAATTAGGACTAACGCCCTTCGGGGCGGCACTTAAATTTAATTAACGGCAGCCTTTAGAGCTACTACTTATTTTCTTTATAATTGTATAATGATAGAATCGACTTAAATCTAATTTATATATTACTTATATTATTCACATAATATAACTCACCGACATTAATCAGTTTCGATATAGTTGAAGTAGATAGCAAGTATTTAAATAATCTATTAATCTAGAGATTTCGCAAATCTACTTTCGAAAAAGCGGATCATTTATATTAAAAACAAGACAAATAATCATAGCTTTGTACTTAATTGTAAAATTTCTTGAATTCTACTTTTTAACTAAGTATATTTTATATATAGTCACTAGATTACAGGGCTTCCTCTATATTGCAATTACCGCTTTATTATACGTCTAGTTACGAGCGAAACGCTTAATTGAAACGAACTTTAAAGGTCTTCTATAAGCTTTTCGCTAAAATCGCACTTTCCGATAAACCTTTTATACCCTATCTCGACCTTTTCTCTCTAAAATATAAGAAACCCCGTTTTAAATATATATAAAAATCGAATCTATATATTTAAGAATTACTTATAAATAAGCTCTACCTTTTATATATTGAGAAGTATCCTTTATTCTCCGTAATTCTATCTATAATCTGCTTTACCTATTCTATATTTGAAAGAAAGAAGAATATAGATTAGAAAACGCGTTAGGGACCTAATGTGAATATATTAATTATAGTTAATACATTATGTAAATAACGTATAACGGAAACCGAATTACTACATAATATATTATAGACTTAATATTGTATTTTTAACGCTTTATTTTATTTGTAGTTTTATGAATAATATTCATAAAGCTTATACGCCGAATATATTATAGCCGTGAATATAAAATTAAAAACCGTAGGATAAATGTAAGTATAGCGACGATACCTTTTAATAAGCTGTAATCTTCCTCTACGACTTTCTACTAGTCGTAGTAAAGATTACAATATAGTAATTAAAGGAAATTAACCCTTATACATAAGGTAACGACTAATCCGAATTCCTTATAACAATTAAGCTTAATATTTATATTATATTCTAGATGGAAAACATTGCTTTATGCGATAACGAGCTGTTTTATAAATACCGCGAACTCTTTGCTAGCTAAAACGAATTATCATTTACGAATATATATACCTTTATCTCAAAAGCCTTCATTAAATTTTTACGGTATTATAAAATTTATATAAGAGATATTACCGGAAATATATAATTAAAGCTGGTATAGTTATTGGTATTAGAGAAGGCTTTAATACAGCTATTTCAAAAGCTGCAAAATCAAAAGAAATTTGATGATAAATCTAATTATCAGGATATTCAACATTCTTGAAATATAAAAATAAGAAATCAAGACGTGTCTTAAGCTTATTTTCGATAAAAAATAATCGATACCAACGACCGTTTATATATTTATTGAATAATATTAAATAACCTATTTCTAAAAAAAAAACCGAAAACACCTGCTTTTTTATTAACTTATACTTTCCTTACTATACCTTGTATACTATTTTGAACTTTATAAAGATAAGTATAATTTATATTATATACGCCCGAATTCGGTGTGCTGGGGCAAGGTGTGGAGGGAGTACCTGGGGGTGGGGATAGGATGTCTTGGGCCCTGATCAGGGTAGGATCACGGGTATAAAGCAGTCAAGACGGTGATTTTCTTTTTAGGCCTTAGTTTTAATTTTTTTAATATCTATTTTTCTCTTTTTCGTTTTTCATAATCTGATTTTAATACCCCCAACTTTAATCAAGACGTAATTATTCCAAATTACGACTTTTATATTATTTTGAGCTTATATATATCCCGATTCCAATTCTCCTTACCGGATTTAATAGCGCTGTTAAATCAAACATCGATAACATCTTTTGGCGAATCCTTTATATAGGCCTTATTGGCTATACTTTAATTTATTAATCCCTCGAGCCAGGATATTATTTTATAGATTTACAACCTATATTTATTTCCTTTAATAATTATCAAAATATAACTCATTATAAAGCTCTCTTTAACAATTCGGTAATTATATCTTTATATTAAGCTTTCTGAATATCCTTTTTTTTCAAATTAACGTTTAGTATTTTCCCTGGCTTACTATTCCCATAATAATTACCCCTTTCTCGCATTATATTTATTTCGGCTTTTCTCGGCATTTTAACGATTTTCCGGCATAATCCCATATCTGATCAAAATAACACGCATATAACGATAATTATCCGATATATAGGACAGATATATTGCCTTGAATAACTTAAGAATATAGCGCGGATCTGCCATAGTTCGGGATAGCTTTTATAGATTAAAGAGTATATCTAATATAATACCATTTATCGAAACGGTTTAAAGATATATCGTATATCTGCCACGGCATAAAACGGACCTTAAAGGATCACGAAAATATAGGCTATAAAGGTCACGCCGCCGATTTAGCAAGAAAAAAAGAAATTAGGTATGAACCCTAACAAACCTAATCCTTTTAATCGGAAATAAACGAATTCCGGATTTACTTTTTATATTTAATATAGGTATAATGTATCGAAGAATATAAGCTCTATGGAAACCCTATTAAAATTTAAAGTTATATAAAGCTTTTAAATTAAGGAATCTTCGTATATAAAAAAAAGAGGATCGCTATTTCGGAATTTTACAAAATATTAAAGCGGTAAGGATATAAAAGCTAATAATTAGCTATGATTTTAATCAAGGTAATATAAAAAAGGATTAAATATTAGGTTATTCCTCAAAAGACGCTTTCCCCCCTTTTTCTCTCTTTACCGCCTTCGAAAGATTATAATTTCATACCATTAATAACCCCTCCTTATATACTTAATAATTCGATCTTATATCTTCGCTAATTAAATACATTTATATACCGATTTTTATAAACCTTGCCTATTTTTTTAGGTCTTTTCCTATTTTTTATTCGAATATCTTTCTTTAAAAACAAGCTTCGATACTAAAAATATTATTTTCGCGAATTTTATATAATTCTTTATATTTTACTTTCTACCTTTCTATATTATATCTAATTAAAAGATCCCCGAGATCGCTAATAACCTTTTTAGCCGGAAATAGCTTAAGCCATCTAATATTATTTTGGCCGATACTAAAGGATCTTCCTTTAATAAGAAAGATACCCTATCTACGGAAAACCTAACTCCTTAATACCCTCCTATTAGCTATAAAAAAACAAAAATAATGATGATGCCTTTATCCCTTTTCGTAGCCGACGTTTAGCTAGGAGCCAATCTGCTAAATATCTTATCCGGGTTTATTCGCTATTTAATACCTATATAGCCGAAGCTTTAAGCAAAGCTATCAAAAATTTGCGTACAATTCGGGAAATCTTTACGAACGAATTAGCTTACCCTTTTGATAGTCATGATATCACCGAATTTCTCTTAAAGGTTAACGCTATTAAATATCGCTTTTACTTTAATGATAAAAACCTAATCTCGGCCCTATAATAGCAAATTACCGATATAGCCCTAGGCATTAAAGTTAAAGGGGCTTTATAATATTATATAGATTAGAAAAACGCTTAGGCCTATTTAAAAAACGTTTTTATCCTTTATAATAATTGGTATAATTTCCTTGCCAACGATCGGCTAATAATATTGATGCGAAACCGTTATCCGGAGGAACCCGAGATAATAATATTTCTCGCCTTTGCTTATAATCGGTACATATATATAATTGATCTTTAAAAAAGTTTAATTAGCCTCTTTATTAAGCTTACAAATTTTACAATAACCTAAATATTAAATAAAGGAAACGGCTTATCCAGATAAACTATAAGACTTTCGAGCCTAAGAAAGATCTCTAATCCGAATTATTTCCTAAAATTCGCGAAGCGGCTAAAATATAATTAATAAGCGCTAATTAGATAAATATATCTTAGGCTTACAAAACGAAACCGAATACTCTCTTTAGGAACCTATGACGGATATCGATTTAATTTGATTATAATTTCGTACGCCTATATACAATTTTCATTAGGATATTGACTTTAATTAGAACCCCGAATCTATTACGAATAATTCAATTCGGTTTGCGCTAATAATTAAGATCGCTCTACGGCCCTTTAATCCCTAAACTGCTCTAACGAAAGCCTTATTCCGGAAAGCTCTAAATAGCGCTCAAAAAATCAAAGTGGCAGCGGCTAAAAAAGCTATTATCGATGATTTAACCGAATAATTCGAATATATAAAGCTATATATATAAAAAACATTCGAAGATATTATAGCCAACTAAAAAATCAAAATAAAGAACATTATAAAGAAAATAACCCTTTATACCAAAAGCCATGCCTATAATCAGATTCGTATTATTTTAAATTTAAATGCTTTTTAAAGGTGGGATAAGGAAATGGCTTTCCAGATAGACGAATTCGCCAATATTATCGTTATTATTCGTAACGACGGGATTCCTTTAATCTACTATAGCTACAATAGCTCTAATCATAATGCTCTGAATTATCCCTAGCTGGACGAAATAACTACTTATGGATTTCTATATATTAACAAAATCTAGGGCGTTAATTGGAAGCTAAGAATTAAAAAAAAGATCGAAATAAACGTCGACGAAACTTTGGATCCCGATACGGTCCGATTATAGCGTGATAAGCCCGGTGGCATCGTTAAATACGCTTTTGGACGATTAGCCCTTTTATTCCAAAACCATATCGTTAAGCCTATAATGAAATGCTATGAGGAATAGGTGGCTAAAAATCTTCGTAAAGCGGGTAAAGCTAAATTTGGTATCGGCTTTATCCTTAATAATCCTCGTTTAGCCGGTTTTAAAAATAAGCGGATCAATTACTTTTAGCTATAGTCAAATTCGAATAAGGTTATTATTAGCCTTTACATTGGGTATAATCCTTAGATAATTCGGAATCTTTATATTAGGGAAATTAAAATAGTAGATTTAAATGTTTTGGTTAGTAAAAAAAGGATAAGACTAAACAATCCTCTTATACCCCCGGAAATTTTAATAAGAGATATGGTTAATTTTGATTAAAGGATATTTAAGCCAATTATGCCTAGTTCAAATCGTTTCTTATATTTCACTAAGGTTAAAGATATAATTGTTTTTAATATTATGGCGGGAATTCCCGATCCGGAAATTATAAAGGCTATATCTGTTTTGCCTCCCGCCGTTAACCCATTTATCCGCCGAGGCCGGCCTCGAGCTTTAACTAAGCCAAATAAAAAAATTAAAGCGCTTCCAATTTTAACTCTTACCTAAAAAATCGTTTAGCTCCTTTTTTAAAGAAAAACGAATATACCTAATAAAGATTTATTCTAAATCGATAAAATCAACCAATCAATCATCTAAGCCATTATATAAGCTTATAATGAAAGCAAAGGCATCAAGATCACCATCGTCGAAATAAAATAGGGGGCGCTATTAATTAATCGCTTAGCGAACCTTTCCGTTAATATTCTCTAGATATATCCGAGCATATTAGCATCTTTCTGTAAAATTGATATTTCCGATTAAAGCATAAAATATATAAATTTAAAGAATTTAGTTATCTAATATATTTTAGGAAAAGATTTAATTGCTACGGATAAGCTATCGCGCTTAAGAGTGGTTCAATATAACGGGGAATGGTCAGATATTATCTTAGCGCCGTTAAGCCATAATCCTCTCCAAATCTTTATATTCGGCAGCTATTTAAATTTGAATAACGCTAAGTTGAGCATTTAAACGTCTAGCATTATAGAGCGAGGTATAAGCTCATCGCCGTACCTTAATATTCGTATAAAAGCCCCGATGAATGAGCTTTCTAATACGTTAATGGATATTAGGGCCAAATTTAATATTATCCCTCTATCATATATTAGAAAAAACCAGCTTTAAATAATCAGCGTTAAAAGTATCAATTCTAATTTTTATAATAATGGTATCGTCAAGATCGTTAATATAATGGAATGCCCGATTTATATCGGTAATATTAATCTCCTATTTATTATATTCGTTATTAACGATAATATTGACGGCATTATATCTAATATCATTCTCGGCATGCCTTTCTTCTTAATAACCAATTATCAGTTTGAGAAGATGGAGAATAGGCTAATAGCCAGATTATCATTTGGTATTGATCGATTCGTTTATTTTTTGGGCAATAAAAACCAATCTCCTTTCACGCTTAAAATATCGGGAAACTAGCTTTGGGTTTTAATTAGGCATATTAGAATCCAAAGATGATCGATTTCGTACCGCTAGGATAATTTTAAAATTTGCTATAATTTCAAATCCCGAAGGATATTTTTAAGCAATTTTAAAATAAGGAGAAGGTAATAATATATTTGGACTCTTTTTTAATAAACGATATATATTAAAAACTAATTATCAAAAGTAAAAGGTAGGATAAGCTAGTCTTTATAGATATTCTATTAAACCCGCCTTTACCATTTATCTATACCGAAATAACTAGGTTAAACCTAGCTTTCTTTGATTGGGCCCCAATAAAAGGTAAAAAAGAATTAAATTATGTTCTCCTTTAATTAAATGGTATATATAAGAAAATAGCCGATAAAATATGTTTAATTGATAATGTTCGTTCCGATAGGTCCGTCCTAGAAGGGAATATTAGCTAGAAATAACGTTATAAAAAGGAGGTTGCAAATCTGCCTTAGATTTCCTTATTTAATATTTATAACCGCTTCGTCAAGCTAAGATTCTTAGCTATGCCCATTAGCGAAAAGCTTATGGACGACCGTTTAGCTACGATAAGAATCGATAATTATATAATTTTATTTAATTAAAAGCATTAGCTATTTAGATATATTATCTTTTACCGTAAAGCGGCGCTAGGGTAGGAGTGGCAATATATCGGTATATTTGATAAAGACGTTATATCGCTTTAGATTATTCGTATTATTAATTATAACGCTTTTTAAAACCGAAATAATATTATTCTAAAAGCTTTAAAAACGATAATTAACGATATATTTCGTATACGAATTAAGCGAGGTATCTTAAAAAAGTCGTATAGCGTTTACCGGAATCGCTAATTTCTTATAGAAAAGAAAGACGGCAAATATCGCTTTATTAATAATACCCAAAATTATAATCGTATGACGATCAGAGATGCCCAGGTCCCCCTAAACGCCGACGAATTTGCTAAATATTTTGGCATATATAAGATTCTCTTGTTTCTGGATTTCTTCTCAGGCTATAACTAAATGACATTGTACCCGGTCAGCAAAGATTTAACGACGATTTCAATTCTACTAGGCCTTTTTCGAATATATACGTTTCTTTAAAGTGCTATTAATTTAATAGCTTAGTTCTAAAAGATCGTTAATAGGTTGTTCTATAATTTAATCCTAATAATATACCGGCCTTTTATTGATAATATATTAATCAAAAGCCTTAAAACCGACTATAGCGGTCAAAAGGTTATTAAACTGCATAGTATTTGTCGATTTATCCTAGAATATCTAATCAACGTTAATAAAATCTTATATAATATTAAGCTAGCCGGTAGGACTATTGCTATCGTTAAATCTTAATAATGCCGTAAAAGGGTAGATATCTTAGGCTATACCTATAGTTTAATTAGGCGAATACCGATAAACGATAAAGTTAAGAAAATTATTGAATAGCCTCCTTATGCTAATATCAACGAAATTAAAAGCTTTTAAAGCTTATATAATTTCTATCGCGGGTGGTATAAGAAGATTGCTATTATTAAGCGCCTTTTTATAGACCTTACGAAGAAAAATGCCGAATTCTAATAAGGCCTCGATCAGCAAGCCGTTATAAATAACATCAAAGCTTTGATCACCTCGAAGCCAATCTTGGTAAATATCGACTATTCGGTGGGGGAAATCATCTTAATATTTAACGTTAAACCTAAAAGATAAGGTAAAATATTCTTTTATTATATTAAAGAACGACGATATCTAATCCGGTACGAAAATAGCATATAATCAAAAGCCGAGAAAGGCTATAATTAGATAAAAAGAAAAGCCAAAAATGCTCTTTATTGTATCCAAAAATTTCGCTATTAATTATACAATATATACTTCCTTTTAAAGATTAATAGCAATACTCTTGCCTAATAATTAAAAAGGTCTAACACCAATATGCCAAAAGCTCTAATCACCCGTTGGCTAGGTATAATCCGAATATTTAATTTTATAATCCGCTATATTTTAGGCAAAAAGAATTCGGTGGCTGATTCCCGTTTTCGTAAGCTTATTACTTAAGCCAACGTTAATAAAAAAGAAATTAAAAAAGATATTAAAAATTGGATTAATGCCCAACTTAATATTCTAATTAAGCTTGTTATTAAGATTTTATACGATATATTATTAAACCTAAAGCTTTTTTAAATTAAGGACTTAAAGAAGCTAGCCTATATATCGGAAATTGGCTATGCTCCTTTAAGCTTTAAAATAAGTCTTTTGCAAAAAGCACGCCTTCGATTAGCGGTAATTAAATATTAGGTTATTAATGGCTACCTATAGTACCGATCAGATTTACGGCGGGACCTTTAAAGAAAACGTATAATAGATAACCTAAAGTTACGATATTAGATTATTCGCGAATATCATAGCTAATTTAGGCATCGTAGCCAAAAGGCGATTTATTATCGAGTAAAGATATTATATTATTAGAAAGGCTAATACGCAAAGGTCGAAAATACGTACCACGCATATCCTATTTACTCCTAAATCGATGATAAGATTTTTAACGAAAAAATAATTTCTATCTGTCCTAATCAGCCTTAAACAAAGATTTATATAAATTAGCAATATATTCTAAGCCCAAAAGGGAAAATTTACCTTTTACTTAAAACCAAAGACGATCTAACGGATTAGATTAAAGCCACCGTAAAGCCTAGCCTAATCGCCAAAGAAATCATAGATTTCTTTATGAATTTTGTTTTATACCGCTATAAGGCTCCTTTAATAATAATAATTAACAACTACTAAGCCTTTATAATTAAATTCGCTATTATATTTCGTTGTTTCGGAATATAGAAAATGGTGGTTTTAATATATAATCCTCGGGCTAATAATATTATAGAAAAAGGGCATATTCGTTTTACCACAATTCTTCTCAAAGTGCTAAATTACAAAGCAAAGGTTAATTAGAAAATTCTAAATATGGCGTTCTTTATCAACTGTACTACTTACCGTTCCAATTACGGATATATACCGTTTTTCTTAATATATAGGTTTAAGCCCATCATTCCCATAAAGGTTAACGTGCTTATTTGGCGAATTCTAGCTTAAGAACATAACCAAAGTCCTTTAGATATCTTAGACAATCGGGTTAAAATGCTCCTAAAATATAAAGAAACCATTAAGAAGGCTCGTAAAAGAATATATAAACGACGGATATTAGCGGCGCATCGCTACAACCTAAATTAATATTTAAAGAAGGAGCGGTTAGAAATCGGTAATACTATTTTAAAATATAACGACGTCCGTAATATTAATTATAAAATAAGCCGGAAATTGAAATATCGCTAACTTAATCCTTTCGAAATAACAAAGGTCTTTCCGAAATAAGCTTACCGTTTATAAATGATAAAGAGCTATTTAATCGTAGGAATATTTTTAACTAAGAAATTAAATAAGTTTATATTAGATAATAAAGAAATTTAGCAATTAAAGCTTCTAATATTATAAGAAAGAAATCTTAATAAAGAAAGGGAGGAAGTTTAAGAGCGCTTAAAAGATTTTGCCCTAATTCCTAAGGAAATTTTGTAAAGGGAAAGAATCGTATATAGGGTATAGCCGTAGGTTTGAGGGTGCTAGGCCAAAAAGGGACTAGTGTGATGAATAATCAAAGAGTAGAATAATTGGTAGATATATTGGATATAGTCGTTATATTAGCGTTGTTTTTCTAGCTAACTAGAATAGCTAAAAGGAGGAGAGAACCGTGATATATATAGTTTTTGATTTCGGCTTTTCGGGTTATATCTTTAGCCCGATAAACCTGATAGCTAAGCCTCTTTGGGAATAGCTTCATTATAATATTAACGATGAGTCATAATCGTATCATGTGATGACTCACACAGAATCTTC
>PYFS01002002.1:0-60028 GCA_003671545.1 Ophiognomonia clavigignenti-juglandacearum | reverse complement strand
AGGGGCGGGGGGCGGGGGGATGGTTTGTCTCCATCGAGGGTTTTCTGCGTACTTCCTCCACCAAGAATCCTTCAGCTTATGGTTAACGAGGCAGAACTTTTGTCTCGCCACTCACTCACCTTCCATAGGAGCTCTCTTCACGCACTGCCTCTCCAACAAATGCTCAACCCTACAACAATACTATGTCGTTCGGACAGCACTATCTCATCAAAAGCCTTGAAAGACATATGCGAGGCAATCTACATCCCACTGTCAACCGTGTCGCGCTTATACAGCTTGCCTGCGCCCAATGTGGCAGTCGGCACAGAGGTGATTGAGAGGAATCACGACAAATTCCTCACAATCGTGGAGCTCCTAGTATGTCACCTCCAATTTGTCATGTCGCAGGTGACCATCATGGCCTGCGAGATATTTTCAGGACGTAGTTGCCAGTTGTCGTGTGCTTTTTCGCATCTTTTAGGACAAGCATGTAATACTGACATTTCGCCTTAATTCGTTGGCAGCGCGTTGATTCCGGTCGTACGATCATTTTTAGTGATGAGCGAAACTTAGCAAAGCTAGCTCTGAGACTGCGGGACCAAGGTTATGATGCCGCACATGTGCCAGTATTCTCTCCAGTTGCGGATGCGGGTGCCTAGCCCTCAAATGAGTCGTTCCAGCAAGCCTGTCAAGCATTTTTGGCTTCGATTTCTGAACTGCAAAAGCGGAAACACCGAATATTGTGCTCCACCCCGGTTGGTATATACCAGGGCTTGCAATTATTGGGTATTCGGCGTGTCATATATCACAGATTGCCTATCTCCATCTCTATGTTCATCCGGTGTAATCAGATACTTGAACTGGATGGACAGCCGAGCACATCCTCCGTGTTGGTATCACAGGAAGAACTTTCGGTGTCGAAAAACTTCGATGCTGTCCGCTTGCCACCGTTTCTTACCATCAGGAAACTCGTCGCCTCAATTTCATAAGCGAGACGAGTGCAACAGCCCTCGCGCTTTGGCGACGAGCATCTGCCGGCGATTAATATGCGGCATTTGAGCAATCAGCTTCAGGTCCCGGTCCCGCAGATTTGGAAAGTTCTAGAGCTTCTACGAGAGTTGGAGTACGTCGATTGGCCACAACAGAAAAAGAGGGAACTGTACATTCAGCTGCAAGCCTGTCAATCTGTCCTCTCCTCAACGAGGATCTGCCTGAAAGCCGATCCGGACTGAGTGCGGATCTTCTGTGTCACAAGCGACGAGGCTGTGTGGAACTGGACGTACTGGCCGCAGCAGAGACGCTTGGAGTTGGATCAGACCTTGTCAATGATGAACTGGTTTGCTTGGTAGGTGCAGGATACATCCAGCACAAGAAGACTACATATGTCTCCTTCTTTCACATCGTGGAGCCTCATCCTACGGACGAAATGATCGAGTCACTAGCCCACATATACTACGGCAACATGTTAAGACTCATGGAGGCGAGGACGACGAACACTTCGAATGGGCATCACGTTTTTGCTCGCGCGCCATGCATCCATGCGGGGCTTGCTGTCGCTGTGGGTGCGGAATTACCGGATGGAAAGACTGCCTGTGGGCGATGCTCTGCTGCAAGTGCCCCCCCCCCCCTCCCCGGCTAGCTCTCCGGCCCAGCTCTTACTCTCCTCACACTCTTCTTCCATCTTTCGCCAAAGCATACGAATTTTCTTTCTGAGCGGGCCGGAGTATGCATGCAACGCAGACTTCTGGGATGGATCCGAAAGATGACTAATACTTTGGCACAGTGCTTGAATGGTACATCGACCCGCGTGCTGCGAGACCACACCGTGTTGATCAACAACTCGTCCGAAAAACCGTCCAGGGCTGGCCGAAATTTGCTCATGATCCACGGATTTTGGTACGCATCGCTTTAGGCGTAAATCCTGAGTATAGCAAATACATCGATGACGCGGGATTGGAACGAGCCTTGGAGAGATGGGCCTCGAAACCAGAACTCGTCGGTTCCATGTATTTTTGCGACTTCAAGGTAAGGAACACCTTGTCCAGATTATTTCCGTGGCGTCTGTGAGTCGTGAGCTGAGCCTGTCTTCTTATTTTATCAGGACCTGCTTTCTGCCTTTGCCAAGGCATGTGACATACCGCCCGAAGATCGCAAGTATTGTTGAGTCCGGGGCCTCAGTGAACCTCCGTCCAACCCCCGAATGTCGGAAAAGGTGGCTGAGACCACAGCGCTCATCACCGCGCTCTCACAGCAGCGGCATCTCTCACTCCTACACCTCCTTCCTCGCCCCCTGTCGTCCCACAGAAGCGTCTTACCACTTCACTTCACCCCGGCTAACAATCAATCCGCACTTTCACACTGCATCCTTCAGCCCCGGCTTCCGCACCATAAACGAATGCTGATACGCGCCGCCGGCACCGCTCTCCTCCAAGCCCGTCGCGGCCCACGGCTCCACTGCATCGCGGAACCCAAACCGCGCATACAGCGGCTTGCCCGCGGGCGTCGCATCCAGATACAGCTCGGCGCCATCGGTCTCGGCGCGCGCAGCGCCCCATGCCATCAGCATCGCGCCGGCGCCGCGGCCTTGGTGAGCGGGATGCGCCACCAGCATCTCGAGATACCAATGCGGGCGCATGCCTCTGCCGCCGTTCTCGCCGGAGGACATGACCTGCGAGTGCATATCGGCGAGCTTCTGGAAGAAGCGCGTTGCGCGCGCCTGGTTCGCGGGCCAGGCGGACTCGTCTGGCATGGGCTGGGGCGGGGTGCCGGGCGGCTGAGGCGCGATCCACTTTGCGAAAGCGATGGGTTTGTCGTCGGAGGAGGAGTCAGTGATGATATGGAAGTGCGCGGTAGGGTCGTCGATTTCTTCTGTGAGGGTGGCGGTCCAGAATTTGTGCGTGGCGGGATCGGTGCGTGGGAAGAAGGTGCGGCCGATGGGGTTGCTGCTGAAGGCGTCGATGAAGATGTCTACCATCGCGGGAATGTCTGAGGGCTGTCCTGGACGCATTTTGATGGTTGGATCGGCTGGCATGGCGGGCAGGCCTTTTACTAAAGTACCTTTACAGTGAAAGAATAAGGAGCTGGATGTGGATTGGGTCGACCCGGGATGTGGCAGTGGGCAAGGACAGGTCAGTGTGAGCAAAGTACTCGCTGGCCAGATCTCTTGAACAGTTTCAGTATCATCTGTGCCCATGAAACTGACGTTGAGAGAGCGGGGGAACGTCGAAAGAATGTATCGAGCCATGAGGTGACGTTTGGGGTGCTGACTAATGACCTGGTTAGTGAGTACTTAGTACCTGCTAAGTACCCTGAGTATGTACGGAGTACGGGTACTTCCCATCGGAGGCAGTGCAGGTATCTGCCTTGTTCAGGTCCTTTTCAAGTGACTTGAAGATTTTTGAAGAATTTGGGTATGAATATGTACCACGGAGGACCTATCCCAGTGGACACTATACATTAACATGGCAGCATTGACTCCAGTACTTACAAAGACCTTCCCATCTCGGCTCGGGCAGCATACATATTGCTCAGCACAAACCCAGGCTCCAGTCACCACCGCCCATCCCACAACTGTCTTCCAAATCACTCACGCCTCGCATACACCACGACCTCTAGCGCAATGCGCGAGCACTACACCACATTGCCCCGGGCGTCAAAATGCAACAGCCGGAGCAAGGCCGTATCCCACGACTTGGCGTCCGCGACGATGAGGAAGCTACCCATAGAGGTGTTACTAACATTGGCGGTGGACAAAGTCCTGGTTATGTAGCCAGATCTGGGCGGCAGTCCACTATTTACTAGATCCAGTGAAGCACACAGCATCAAGGCAGCGACTGACGTTGTTCATGTCGGGTAAAACGACCTCTGACATGTATACAGCTTGATGTTGCGATAAACCTGCATACTGCAGTGCGTTTGACTAGACCTAACGATGCGTCGACGCCGATGCATCTATTCCGGCACTGCCGTAAAATCCTCTTTTCGAGAATCACTAGTCGCAGAAGCTTGAAGTACGAATTTGACATAGAGAATGACCAGTACTGATCAGCGCAGGCAATGTTCACTTGTTCATGATAGAGAGAAGCAGAGACATGTACCTTGGTGCGCTTTCGTGTACCAGGTCATCAGCTTCTCACTCAAGTCACTCGCTTGTCGCTTGTGTGTTTGATGCTTTGCAAGCCGCTTGCCTCACTTGGACTTCAGAAGTCGGGACGGGTACTGGGGGAGGGGGGGGGGGGGCAGCAGACGCACCTTTATCGGCTCGGCTCCGGAGATGGACCCACCTTTCCCGGCTCCGGTCCTCCGACTGCCTTCCTCCAACCCCCTAACTCGGCCTGGGGCCTAGGGAAGACAAGATACTATTGAAGTATAAGAAGAAGGCGAAGGGCCCTCTTGACTGTCGCCTCCAAGCTGCTTGCTCTCAAAGATGGCCGCTTGTCGCTTGCGCTTGCAAGTGGCTTGCCGTGACGTGACTTAATGCAACGCTGCGGGTAAGCGACTGGTCTGGAAGAAGTGTGGCCATTGCGAACAATGATCAATCAATACTTACATACTGCCCAGGTATGAGGTAGGAAATATTTCACCTCTGACATTTGCATTGGCGTTCTGTGCGAAACAATGTTTGCATTCTTGTTTCGAGTGGGTGGCCAAGGTGCTCAGCGTTCCATGCCAAGCTTCAAAACACCTCGGGCTCGCTCTCGCTTGTGGCGAAGAGGTGTGAGATATTTTCCGACGCTCATGAGACATGTCGCTACCCGTGCTGAACCAGTGTTCTATCCCGACTGTTTGCGTAACTGCATACATCTATGCTCGATTCCTCCAGAGGACCACCATCCTGTCATTCTTCCTCCTCAATTCCTGCGTCCTGTGACTCTGCTGCGCATTTTGTCAAAGTTGTGCCAAAGCTCATTCAGCTTCCGCGAGGCATGGCTGACCACCTCGCCTGGACTGGAATCATGAAGGTGACACCTCATCACCCAGGCCTGGCAAGGAGAACACATGCAACGGCGAACTTACGTTGCTGACGTGAGCTTCCCCTTGAATCAAAGCTCACAAGCATCCTTTACCGTCAACACTGGAATCCTTCATGAATCACCAGTGCTCTTCTGCTTCACAGCCCTCTTCCGCGGCGACCGTCTGACGTTTCGAGGCGTTCCGGCGTTCGTGTCTGCGCTAGAGTCCCGAACGACCTCCTTCCTCGACCTCTTCTTGCCAGCGGACGGCTCCTCGCTGGCCTGCTTGCTCTCGGCACTGCCGTCCTCGGCGACCTCCCCGGCCTCGACCGACGGCAGAGTTGGGTATTCGACCTCCGTCTCGATGCTCTTCGTGACCGTCGTCCCCTCCACGCCATCCATCTTCGAGTCCCCTCCGCTTGTGACCGTCTCCTCCACAACGTCCTCGGCCTGCAGCTCGCCCTCAACCTCTCCCGCATTCGAAGAAGCAACGACATCCTCCACCAACTCCTGCTGGATCTTGACCGGCGACTCCTCCGCCTCCGCCTTCGCAGCACCCTTTCCATTCCCCTTGGCCCGTCTCGGCGTCCTCACCGGCTCCAACACGGGCGGCGCGCCGCCGCCGCCGCCACTCTGCGCCAACCGCCGCAGCTCCTCAATCTCGGCCTGCTGCGCCTGGACGAGGCGCTCGAGCTCGGCGACCTTTTTGACGCCGCGCGACTTCCACGTGCGGTACAGCTCGCCCTTGCGCGCGAGGGCCTCCTTCTTGGCGGCCGGGTCGCTGTCGGCGGACTTGATGACCTCCTTGACGGCGGAGATCTGCTGCGCGCGCTTGGCGCGCTTGTACTGCTGGCGGCGGGTGGCGTTGTGGGCGGTGCGCGGCATCTTGAAGTCGGTATCGGCCTCCTTGTTGGGGGTGGTGGTGCCGATGGAGGCGCGGCTTCGGGGTGAGCGGGCCATGGTGAGTTTGTGGGGTGTGACTACTGAGGTTTCTTTTGTTTATTTGCTTGCTTTGGTGTTTCCCGAAGGCTTGTTTGGCTGTACCAAGTGGGGCTGGCGATGTGGCAAAATGACGAGTGAGAGGCACAAAAGATTGCAGAACTGATTTTTGTTGTTTGATGATTCAAGGCTGGGCTCGTTCTCGAGGTCCCTGCCCTTTTCTGCTTGACGAAAAAATTCAGAAATCAATTGAGCACGGTCCAGGGGCTGTGGATACCTGCAGGGGCTGGCTGCAAGGCTCCGAGTGGGGCCTGCACATCATCCCCCCCCCCCCCCCTTCCCCGGGGCTGGAGTTCTGGGGTTGTTATGGGGCCACTTGGCACTGAAAGATTTCTTTGATCCTCGACTGCGCTCTATGGCGACCAATTTCCTCAGATGTGGCCTTTATTCACCTACACTCACACCAGAGTTTGTGTCGACGACCCATCATGAATACTGGCCTCCAATGGCAACACTATATTGGCGATATGGTCGCTCAGGTGGGCGTGGCCTACACCAGGCCTACACCTAGAGCTGCGAGACATACGACAGAAGCTTGGTGTCTCCCGCTGCGATCACGAACTGGCGAAGAGAGCCTCCGCTTGAGGGCGACATGCACTTGCAAGAATCGGCCCGAGATCGTTGCCTTCATATGTCTTTCACCCAAGACGCGAAAGATACCGTCACTCGCCGTTCTGAAAAAGCGTGCAGCCTCCAGCCAGTCGTCACCGGCAGCCCCACTTGGATTGGAGTATTTGCGGACACGTGATGAGCGGCGACGGATCACTCCACCATCTGAGAACACATGGCCATGTCGTGACTCACAGTGGAGGGTAAGGTCTTTTCATCGCCAGCTGGTCGCCGCCATTCCACCTGCACGCCTGTGTCAACGCTCAGCGGTCAGCGACTGCAACGGCCTTCGTCGACCTGGGAATGACAGATCATGGGCCATCCGACCTCATATTGTTGCTGTTCAGTGCTCGGGAGCCACTTGCAGATGGTCATTAGTGGGGGACTGGATGTGCTGAGTCATTCCCGGATGGGATACGCCGATGGGCGAGGTGGTGATGTTGGCGATGGCTTCATGTCTCAAGTGAGGCTTGCTTCAGCCGAACTATATGCCATCTGTATTTCAAGCGTGTGCACGGTGCGCACGGCATATTTTATGGCCCTCCGATCTCGGACAATCTCCTTCTCGACGCAACTACGACTTGGCTCCTCATTCCAATACCTTTTTCGTCCTGTGACAGAGCAACTATGGTTTACTATGTATGCCAAGCATTGCTCGGTGTTCAGACGTGAAACATGCTGCCGTCGAGTTTCAGGGTACGGCAGGGTCTGGGAAAGGTTCGGTCGATGTTCGGTCGTGACACGTTGGTCGTTGGCAGAGTAGTACTCTTATGGGGGCACGGTCCCGACGCGATGACAAAGCAGTCTTTTCGAGTTCTGGTGAGAGGTTAACAGCTTGACTTTGTCCTCGTGTGTCTGCTTCTATCAAAGAGGTCTCATTAGGCAGGCCGCGCTGCTCTTGGCGACTCTTTGCAGAATATTCGAGGCTGCCCGGGTGTTGCATCAAATTGCCGCAGTGCTGCACTACCGTGGTAGAACTTGAACGTCATGATGGGACTGGCACGCGCATGAGCATGTAGTAGCAGACTCGGCTCATGTGATAGGATTGCTCTTCCGATACAAAAAGCAACCGAGCAAGTTCTTGGCGGAGGAGATCAATGGGTGTCAGCCTCACTGGTTTGGCACGGGAACTTTGAAGCTCATCTTCGCCGTCGGTCTGGCTCTCGCTCTCGGTTCTATTCCTCGTTCCCACTTAACCTTCCCCCTATACCATCGTGTATTGTTGCTTTCGAGGCAACTCTGTGAGCAAGATCAACATGATCGAAGGCAACGTTCGGCAACAATTGTATGCTGTCGACGACAATCGCCACTGAAGCAGGGTCCATGGAAGGCAAAGATTGTCCACGGTGAAGTCGATCACACTGATCGAATACTAGGGAAGTACCAAATCAAGCTTTCATATTATGACTATGTCAGCGTGTCGTCGGAGAATTTTGCGGGAGCCGCGCAGGAGGAAGCGTGGTTGTGGGGATGATCGACATAATGCTTGATCTTCAAGTGTTGAAACGGCCCTATTCAACGGCGGTGGTATGGCTGACTACGCCTCTTGAAGTGATACCAAGCTTTGCACAAGCATTTTTGATATAACAGAGCCGCTGGCTTGGTTGTCGGTCATTTCTTGGAAGTTTACTTGGCTTTCCACTCTTTCCACCTGCCATCTTTCCTTGGTGTTTCTTTGCAAAGAGGCTGCTGGTCAAATCCTCCCGAGTCCTTCATTTTTTGTTTCAACATCTGGTCAGCCGGACTTACCAGAGCCACATTCATTCAAGTAAGTAGTATTCGATGTTCTGTAACACTTGATTCGGTGCTGTGAAAGTGGCTGACAGACTAGCAGAATGGCTCAACAAAGGCCTGGCATGTTTACTTCGGAGTCTCAGGCGTTGGAGGAGAAAAAGAATGATGTTCTGGTTCACACCTCCAGTGCTTCCGTCTCCTCCGCGGACGATGCGTCGAGCGGTCACCGGAGCAGCAAGAAGAGGTCGATGGCAGACTTGCGAAGGGGCTTTCAAGAAGGGGCCCGCAGCACTGCTGTCGGTCTCCGACGACCTGATGTGCTGGCCAAGAAAGCGGGAAGCAACATGTTCAGGGTCTTGAAGAACTACGCCAAGTTCGTCGGTCCCGGCTTCATGGTACGTTCCTCGTTCTTGGGAACTTGGCGTGTTTCTAAACAGCTAATAACCTTCCTCCAGATCTCTGTTGCCTACATTGACCCTGGCAACTACGCCACCGACGTCGCTGCCGGAGCATCATTCCGATTCAGACTTCTTTTCATTGTCCTCATGTCCAACATTTTCGCCATCTTCTTACAGAGTTTGTCCATCAAGCTCGGGTCAGTCACTGGATACAATCTTGCTGAAGCATGCAAGCACTTTTGCCCAAAATGGGTCAACTACTCTCTTTACGTTCTCGCTGAGGTTGCCGTGAGTGACACGATTTATCCTCTACTGTTTGTGACTGATTTCGCTGATGCGTCACTTCTGGCAGATCATCGCAACCGATGTGGCTGAGGTCATTGGCACTGCCATTGCCCTGAACTTGCTTGAGCCGCGCATCCCTCTCGTTGCCGGCTGCGCCATCTCTATCGTGGATGTGCTCATCATCTTGGTGTTCTTCAACGTCAAGGGCTCCATGAAGGGCATCCGCATTTTCGAGATTTTCGTCGCTGCCCTCGTCATGGCTGTCGTCGTCTGCTTCTGCATCCAACTCGGTCTCATCCAGAACACCAACGTCGGCGACGTCTTCCGCGGCTACATCCCCTCGGACACGCTCATCCAGCCCACCGCCATCTTCCAAGCATGCGGCATCCTGGGCGCCACCGTCATGCCGCACTCAATCTACCTCGGCAGCGGCATGGTGCAGTCCCGCCTGCTCGAGTACGACCAAGACAACGGCATCGTGCCCTCGGGCGCCACCATCGACGAGTTCGAGGAGAAGAAGGAGACCTACCGCCCGTCGCTCGCCGCCGTCAAGTTCTGCATGAAGTACAGCATGGCCGAGGTCGGCATCAGCCTCTTCTCCTTCGCGCTCTTCGTCAACTCCGCCATCCTCATCGTCGCCGGTGCCTCGCTCTTTGGCACCGACGGCGCTGACGACGCCGACCTCTTCGGCATCTTCGACCTGCTCACCACCAACGTCGCTCCCGCGGCCGGCACCATCTTCGCGCTTGCGCTGCTCTTCTCGGGCGTCAGCGCCGGCATTGTGTGCACCCTGGCCGGCCAGATGGTCTCCGAGGGCTCGCTGAATTGGTCCATCGCGCCGTGGAAGCAGCGTCTCGTGACCCGGACCATCAGCATCACGCCGTCGATCATCATCGCGGGCGCGGTCGGCAAGTCGGGCTTGTCGGCGGCGCTCGAGGGCTCGCAGGTCGTGCTGTCGGTGTGCCTGCCGTTCATCACGGCGCCGCTAATCTGGTTCACGTGCAAGAGCCAGTACATGCAGATTAAGACGCCGCACTTCCATGAGGGCGTGTGGACGGAGGAGAACAAGAAGGAGGGAAATATGCGGAATGGCTGGCTGACGACTGCTGCGGCTGTGATTATCTGGTTGATCATCACGGTTATGAACGTGGCGAATCTGGTTCTGCTGGGCATCAACCCTTAAGAGGACTGGTACAGAAAATGGTCAGGGTCAAGGCTCTGGGGAAGTGGGTATGAGATCTCCTGAGTAACGACGCTGTGAAGGCCTGGACAGCGGACTTGGGGACAGGTTCCACGGCAAGTCTGCCGGGACAGACACAAGGGCGCTTGGTTCTGACGCCTCAACTGAATCGCAGAGAGGGATGAAATGAAAGGTAAGATATCCTGGTCGGTCATTTGGGGCTGAGCAGAATATCGCGGTAAGTATGTGAACCGCGAAGATTTCTTGTATGTATAAAATTTGGACGATAGCTGGTGTACATAGGTTACCACATGCATTTTTGTTAATACTTCCCCATTTTTGTTCGAACACAGCATTATGGCAGGACAGTAGTTCGTCGTCGAGAAATCCTGCTTCAAGTTCATGCTCTGCATCTCTCGTTGGGTCAGCCGCAATATGATGAATCAGCGCCTCACCGAAAGCCGTTGATAGCTCACGCATTCACGTTCCATCCCGTACTTCCGAGGTCTAATAACTCAGAGAATTGCTTCAGAGATAGCGCTTCTCATATGGGATTCCGGGTGCCTAAATGGGCGCAAGAATCTAGCTAGAATCCAAGACGATGACGAGCGCGGCATGTGACCAACTAGATGTCTAGACGAGGTCGCTTTGTAGGCCTGCATCGGGCCGCATGTGCAAGAAATTGCCGCTTTAGGATTTCGATGCGACGTTGTGGGACATGTGAAACATGCCCCAGTGTCGGCTCGGCTTGTGGCTTCACCAAGCTAAGTCTCATCATCCCGCGACACGTGCATGCATGGAAGCCGAGATGAATGTCAGGACTCGGCACGAACTTGGCCTGTTGAAGCTTATTGGGACTCCCGAGGTCACATTACTTTTTTGGACGGCGTACATATGTCATTCGTCCAAAGTTAGGGTTTTGGCAGCAGGCTTCAGATCCGCTGCGAGGAATAGGATGAACCCCCGACGCCGCGCCGGGCTCGAGCCTCGTTGTGGCTTGCCTTTCGAAGTGACAGGATGAGGGATGACAACCAGTGACGTCTGCTATAACACTCGCAATCACCATAATAGTCTTGACTGCTCTTGAGTTCTTGGAATGGTGCGGAGTATCGGGTTTATCACGACCTGACCGGGATTCTCAGTTGGGTTTTAAAAACCAGCAAAGCCCCAGTATTGCAATGACTGGAACATCTGTTCATCTCGCATCTTCATGCATCCATATACATTCTCCAAACTTACCATCCCTACCGGGCACTGAAGGAAGACATGTCACCGGACCCGGTGGCACGGATCGCATATGATGGCCTCGCTAGGCGTCAAGGGCCGGTGTGCCCGGCGGTTTTCCCCGTCAACTGTGGCGATGGGAATTGCTGTCCGCAGACGAGCCAGTGTGTCAATGTCGACGGAGAGACGCGGTGCGCGAGTACCGTAATCCCAATTACGGTCGATCCCAGGCCAGCAGCCTTCAGTATGAGTCCCTCAGCTCCAACCACCGGATCTTGTGGAGGAAACTACTCACTCCCGGTACATTGCAATACTAATGTGATGGGTCTCGACAGCTCCCGTGAGCTCCAGCTCCAGCTCCAGCTCTATGGTCTTGCCAACTTCCACGGAGTCTACTTCTGTGGCAACGTCGACTCCCTCAATCCCACCCTCCGATAGTGAGTCGGCTTTGAGTACACCGGGTGGGGCAGCAGGTGTAGCTGTTGGTGCTGTTATCGGGGGTATAGTTTTCCTATTATTTATCATATCTGTTCTCAGTAAGTCACCTCTCAAGCTCAATTTGCGGCGGAAGGGTCCCTACTTGGTGAACATGTTGGCAGTACCTAGGTATCTGTTGAGTTGTTGTGTCGAGCTACGTCGAACATGGTCGTTGAATGTTGAGATCAAAGTCCAGACTGCTGACCGTAATTTCTTTAGTGTGGTACTGTCGCCGCCAACGGAACAGGAACGACATCGAGAAGCCTGACCATTTCAACCCTGCGACAGACAGTGTGGTGGACTCCCCTCCCACAGCTGGAAAAGACGTCGACCAGCGGTCGGCACAGGTCCTAGACATGAACGATCCCGCGGCATGGACGCAGTCGTACTCGTCAGCAAATCCTCAGCAACTGGATAGTTTTCCCATAAGTACCGTCACCAGATCGGACGTGGGAAGTAATGAGGCTGCGTCGCGAGATTCTGTGGGTACCGATACAATGCCGGAACCTCCATCTTTGTTGGAGAGAAGTCGGAAATCGTATCGGAGCTCGACGGTTGCTGAGCTTCCGGGTTAGGGGAAGTGTATATAGCACATAAAAATTGCCTCGAAAAAATCATGCCACATTTTCCCTCATCGAAAGTGAATCGGCGACAGCGGTGTCGTAAAAGAAAGTGTCCCGAGTCCACCTCCATTGTGCCTACAACACAACCATTGTTGACCCATCCTCACCTGGGCAAAATAAAAGACAACCGCGACCGCCAAACTGAGTCTTCCAGATTAGTGAGAGTGCGGACACGACGAGTAAAGTCGTAGAGTGCAGGATCCGGGGCCTCGGTACAAAGCTGAAGAACAGCTGTGGATATATGACACGGAGCCATCGCGAACCCTGATCAATATCCAGCTACTGTTCACTTCAAAAGACTAACCAGGGACGCAAAGAGGTCAATTGATAGGGCCTAGCAGATGAGGTGAATGGTTCGCCAGATCGCGGAGCGTTGTGTAGTGAAACTCGGAAGAGTACGGAGTAGTAAACTTTAGTAGCTACTAGAGTTCTGAGTACCAGGCCCATAAGCCCAGGACGGTTTCAAGAATCTTCAGCACTAAAGAGTCTTGAGAGCCTTGAACAAACGTCGTCACCACGGAACTTTGAGGCTCTGCGCGGCAAGGAACGCGGATCCACCTCGGATCCATTATATTAGCATAGCTCGGTGTTCGAATGACAATGTACCGTGCGATGACTTCAGGGTAACGTAGTGACGAGGCTGCTGCAGGGAAATTCTCGATGCAAGCTTGGAACTGCACAGCAAAAGTCGTACCACTCTCTCTCGGAAGAGTCAGCAACGGCCTGGAAGTGTCGGCTGCAGGGGCATAGATAACATGGCATGATGTCGGGTGGTGCAAGAAGACCAGGGCGGCACTGCAGTGGCCACTGGCCCACACGAACACTGGGCGTGGCGTGATTCTATTTCTGCTGCTGCATCTCGTCCCTGGCACCTGCAATGGGACCACAATTCGGCAGGGGGCCGACGTCCGCCCAGCACACTCACCAGATTCTTGTGGGATCGTGTTTTTTTTACTTTTCAGTCTCAAAACATCTATGAACTATGGTGATGTAGTATCTTGCGTTGACCTCATTGCCTTCCGGGTTTCTCCCGACTCACACCACTTTGAGGCCCCATTCTCATGGAAGTTGCGGGCCTCGAGGATGGCAAGTGGTCTTGCCAGCTTGGTGGATGGCTTGCACGCCCAGAAGATTGCAAGTGCGATCGATGCTGCTTCCACTTTTCATCAGTCCATCTTGGTCCAGATCTTCCAGGGGGTGCCACAACCACGTCGGGTGTTGGCGATGCACGACCAAGTGGCAGACATGCAGATTTTTTTAACGCTACCTGTGGTCAGGCAGGGCAATGTCAACGTTTCTCTCGAGAAGATATAATGTTGACTTCACCCAGCCTCACAGCCGAGATCAGACCTAGTACAAGCCATCATCCTCACAACAGACATCAGTCTTAAGCATCCGCTTCTTCCTACAACACCACTATCTCCTCTTTCACATTGCCTTCTCTCGGCTCAAACATGACTTCAACACCGGGAAACTTCACGGTAGGGGACTACCTCGCAGAGCGGTTGGCCCAGGTGGGTTGCCGTCACCACTTTGTCGTTCCTGGCGACTACAACCTCATTCTGCTGGACAAGCTCGCTCTCCACCCTGACCTCAAAGAGATCGGCTGCACAAACGAGCTCAACTGCAGTTTGGCCGCAGAAGGCTACGCCCGCGCCGGTGGTGTCGCAGCCTGCGTCGTCACCTACAGCGTCGGCGCCATCTCAGCCCTCAATGGCACCGGCTCAGCATATGCCGAGAACCTGCCTCTGATCCTGATCTCAGGATCGCCCAACACCAACGATGCCGGCCAATTCCACCTCCTCCACCACACCCTGGGCAAGCTTGACTACACCTACCAGCTCGAAATGGCGAAGAAGGTCACTTGCTGCGCTGTGGCCATCCCACGCGCAGAGGACGCCCCGAGGCTCATTGACCGAGCCATCCGCGCAGCAATCCTGAGCCGCAAGCCTTGCTACATTGAGATCCCCACCAACTTGTCCTCCGCGCTTTGTGTGCGTCCTGGCCCCATCTCCGCCGTCACCGAGCCCGTTACCTCCGACGCTGGTGCGCTCAAGGCGGCCGCCGACTGCGCTGCCGAGTACCTCAAGGGCAAGCTCAAGCCCATGATTCTCGTCGGCCCCAAGGTGGCTCGCTGCTTCGCCGGAGACGCCTTGGTCAAGCTGGCCGAGGCGATGGGTTGCGCTGTCGCCGTGCAACCGGCTGCCAAGGGCATGTTCCCTGAGGACCACCCCCAGTTCGTCGGTATCTTTTGGGGCCAGGTATCCACGATGGCCGCCGACGCCATCTTCAACTGGGCCGATGCCATCATCTGCGCGGGTTGTGTGTTTAACGACTACTCGACCGTCGGCTGGACTGCCATGCCCAACATCCCGCTGATGAAGTGCGACATGGACCACGTCACGTACCCAGGAAGCCACTACTCGCGCGTGCGCCTTTCTGAGTTCCTTGACCACCTGTCCACCGAGGTCTCGTACAACAACGCGACCATGATCGAGTACAACCGTCTACGCCCGGACCCCTGCGTCGTGCACACCTCCGCCGACGACGACGAGCTCACGCGCAAGGAGATCCAGCGCCAGATGCAGGCTCTCGTCACGCCCGAATCCACGCTGTTCATCGAGACCGGCGACTCGTGGTTCAACGGCACGCAGCTGACGCTGCCCCGTGGCGCCGGGTACGAGATCGAGATGCAGTGGGGCCACATTGGCTGGTCGATTCCCGCGGCGTTTGGCTACGCGATGCGGTTCCCCGAGCGCCGCACCATAGTCGTGGTCGGCGACGGATCGTTCCAGGTCACCGCGCAGGAGATGTCGCAGATGGTGCGGTTCAACTTGCCCATCACGATCCTGCTGATCAACAACCGTGGGTACACGATCGAGGTTGAGATCCACGATGGAGATTACAACAAGATCAAGAACTGGGTGCGTACTTGCATGTCCTTCCCACACGAATCGCATCTTGACTAACACAACTGTGAAGGACTATGCGCTGCTGATGCAGGTCTTCAACTCGACCGACGGCAAGGGCATCAGCTTCACTGCCAACACAGCCGGCGAGCTCAGAGAAGCCATCGCCAAGTCGAATGAGCACAAGGCCGGCCCGTGTCTGATCGAGTGCTCCATCCACCAGGACGACTGCAGCAAAGAGCTCATAACATGGGGTGTAAGTACCGAAATGTTTCGCAGCCTTTTTTTTTCCTTTGGCATCTGCCCTTTCTCAAGCGAATAACTGACTTGATCACAGCACTATGTCGCTGCTGCCAATGGCCGTCTTCCATCCACCCACTAATGTACTAGCACAGCATTCTGATATCGACGACGACAAGAACCACCCGGAATGGCTCAAGCGCGACAATATCGTCGAGGCCGTGTACGACGGGAAAGGAAGGCTGGATGGCTACGGCCTTTGCAGTTTGATTTCTGGGATGAGGAGGTAGCCTTTTCTTGCTGCTTTGTTTGGTCATGGGAGTTTAGGTCAGGGAGGAGCTGGTGCATTTGGTTAGATTCGGTGTCCTAGGTTGATTTTTTCTTGGCTTGGGATACGGGGTCATAAAAAAGAGTTAGAAAAGTATTATAGATAAATGCCTAGAGAACGACAAACATTCCAATCTTCACTCATATTACCTTTCTCTTCCTGATTCTCTGGTTTGTGGCAAGGAAGGCTGCATACAAGATTGAGCGGATAACCAGCGAAGACTGTCAGAGCAGAACATTTTAGCAGTCCTGGCGTCGGTATAATCAGACAGTAACTCACGACAACATATTGCTACCACGGCTGGACTCAGGGCGGGACTCACTATGCAGAATTGGCGAAGACTTCTCGCCGGTGCCGGAGCTCAATGATGTGAGGGTGGATTATGGCTTGCTTTAGTGATATTCTAGCCACAAGCCGGCTCATCCCCAACACTAGATACATGGTCCTTGCCGCCATAGACACCGCCATCAAGAATGACATCTTCGTTGTTCGAAAGATCATCCTGGACTCGCCGCCATCCTTTGGCTCGGTCCTTGCGGCCCTCCAACGCCACCCCTTTGCCGTTGCCGGTGCCGTTTGCATCGTAGACGGGCTTGATCAGACCGCCCAGCAGTGGATTCCTGCTGAAAGCACCACCGGGTCCAGCGCCTCTGCTCACAGGGATTTCTTCCAATGCGCCACTGACATCGGCATCTTCTTCATCGGGCGTGCGTGGCCTCTCCTTGGCCATCATCTTTTTGACGACTTTGCCACCAACGAGGTCGATGCTCACCACCTGCTGCCTCTTCTCGTAGTCCGGCTTCGCATTCCACTCCATCTCCCGGAGCAGCTTCTGCTGCCGCTTCAGCTCGCGCGCCCGCTCCTCAGGCGACGCCCACATGCTGCCGGTGCCCGCCATCGCACCCACGACGTCGAAATCCGCAGCCTCGTCGCGCACGGTCGTCCGGCGTGCGTTCTGCGCCTGGAAACTCAACAGCTTGTCGCGATGCTCCTTTGCCCTCGCCTCGGCCGCGTCCCCGTCTTTGTTATCCTCGAGCCCCGTTCGCGCCTTTGTGAACGCGCGGGGCGTGCTCGCGACGTCGGGCCGCCGGTGCGCCTCGCGGTTGGCGGCTTGCTTCTCGCGGATGCGCTCGTCCTTCAGCTCGCGGATCAGGGCCTGGACGTCGTCGGACGATAGGAGTGGGTGTCCGCAGAAGGTGCAGGGGCCAAGGCCTTCTTTGATGCAGATGACTTTGCCGCAGTGGAGGCAGTTCGGGGCGGCGGTTTGTAGGGGATGGCGTGTGCCGACGCAGTTGCAGCGTCGGGCGCCGTCGGCGGATTTTTCGTTGTTGGAGAGCGAGGGGTTGGTGGTGATTTCTAGAGAGCGGATCGCTGCGTCAAGGTCGGCGACGGCGCCCGATGCGCCGTGCATGGGCGTGCCGCCTGTGATGGATACTTTGGTCTTGGGCGTATTGGTCTTCGAGGAAGAAGGCCCCGGCGTAGAGGAGCGGGAGGTTGGGGTCGATGTGGGCTTGGGCTTCGGCGTGAGACGGTCGGAGATATGAGAGCCGGCCGCGGAGGGGGGCGGTTTGTTGTGGGACTTCTGAGAGGGAGGCGTGGGTATCTTCGGAGTGGCTGATCTGGAGGGTTGTGCGCTGTTTGATGCGCTCGCCGCGCTGCGACCTATTATGTATTCATTGTCGGTCTGGTTCTTGTTGTAGACTGTGCCTGGTCCTGGTTCGGTAGCGATGACCTGGCGCGGCGCGGGTGTGTGGATGTTTGCTTTCTTTTTCCTGTTCTGCCTCGCGCGTTTGGGAACGCCGTCTGCATCGGAGGTTGATTGTGAGGGCGGAGCGGAAGACGCAGCTCGGGCGGGAGCTGGGGCAGGCTTGGGATCTTGTCGTCGCGAGTTGAAGGAGGTGATGAACTCGATGGCTTGGGGCGAATCGCCGAGGAGGTTCTTGAAGTGATCTGCTGCCTCTGCCTTGGACAGAGTATTCGCGTAGCTGACAATCTGCTTCAGGTCCGAGTCTGGCAGGCCAAGGAGCATCGAAAGTTGGTTCAAGGACATTTTGGTGATCTGTGACCGATGTTGAACAAAAAGTAATCAACGGCAGACTGGGTGATACTAAGTAAATAAATGACGTCCACCCGGCCTGACTCAAAGGGTAGCCTACCCGGTACCTGGGTATTGGTTATGTCATCAGATTATGTCAGCCCGGCAGCGGGCGGGAACCAGCAATTCTCCGTGGGAGAAAAAAAAAGAGGCAGGAAACAAGTACATCACCAAGTACCGCCAAAAAGCTTGCTCAATAACAGGATCGAACTGTTGACCTTCGCATCACTAGATACAGCTTGTTTGACTGTATTAGTACGACGCTCTAACCAGCTGAGCTAATCGAGCATGTTTTGTATTAGAAGAGTGGGTAAATGACGCAATATAAAGGTCAAAAATTGACAAGTTAAGGTACCGGACCCCTGTCGACCCAGAAGGGCGGGTGCGGGTACGCCCTTTCGCCCGCAGTTCCCGAGACAGGGATCTACCCTTGTCGAAGACGTATTTTTTCATTGGCCAGATCCGACCTGACCTGGAATGACACCCTTCTCTTTGACGGCTTTCATCAAGCCAGAGATACAGGCAACTGGCTCCGAGTCACCAACGCTGCTTTTGATATGATAGATCCGATGATGAGCGGCTTGTCGCTAGGACGGTTTGCGGAAAACACAGACGCTGCGCCGCGAATCTCGTTGGAGTCGCCAGCAATGGTGCCCCTTCTACGGCATTCGAGGTACGTGGTTGTGAGAAGTCTGTGATGCCCGCATTCACATATGCGGCTCGAATGGCGAAATCGAGATTTGAATTTGTGAGGCTGATGCATACGTTCTGCCAGATGTATGGTCGCAGCCACCAAGTCCCTTCCGAGGCGAAGTTGTGGCTTGTTTCAAGACGGAAAATTGGGAGGAAACGGATGAAGATGGCAACGTCACGAAACCGTTCTACCCTGCGAAGCAGCTGGTATCACGGGTCTGTACGAAGTTTACAGATGCTTGAGCTCCTCTTTTAGATGTTTGATATACCGGGAACGTACAAAATGACTGGGAGCGGCTACGTTGACCGTGCTCCGGGCTACGTTGACCGTGTACGTAGCTTTTCGGCCAGATCTGTAGGTATATTTGCCTAAATAGCCTTAGCGTCACCATTCCTTCTTCACACCTTCACTCACCTCGCCTAAACCTACAACCCACGGCTCACAGCCCACGACCCAAGCCCTATGGCCCACGGTTTATTGCCTACAGCCTACATCCTACGAATAAAAAGAAGAAAATAGCAAGCGCAGAAACGGGAGACAAAACAAATTAATAAAAAGAGCTCGATTTAAAGAAATAATTATAGCCTTCAAGAATATGGTGTTTCCTAAGATCTTTATGAATTATAGGCAAATTCGGGTAGTGAAGGGACAGCTGTAAAGCTAATAGCCATTTTGGCCGAAAAAGTACGTACATGGTCAACGTAGCCCGGAGCACGGTCAACATAGCCTCTCCCCTATTATACCCCGTACATTATCTCAAATTTTATAAAAACGGGCACGATCTATATTATATACGCCCGAATTCGGTAACGATAGTTTCTCTTTATCCGAATACCTTCTAAATAAAAAAAGGGCAATTTCTTAATCTCCGGTTAGCTTTTTATCGCTATAAAGCAAGCTATAAATAATAACTTTATAAATCTCTCCTCTAAGCTGAAAAACACCAAAATAATACCGGGCGTATAGCAATAGGAGCATAAAAAAAGTATAAATTAGAGCGATAATAAACCTAAGAGAAAGCAGAAGATAATTCTACCGAAATAGCCTTATAATCCCCTATTTCCCTTTTACCTCCCTTATTAAATAACGGTAATGATAATAACGGAAACCGCATCCCTACCCGACGAATAAAAGCTTCCTATAATCTATACAAAACCCTCCCGCTTTAAATATACCTAAACGAATAAATGAACATTCAATCGATTACGAACTTGGTCAAAATATTCGGCAATAATCATAAATATAACGGCAAGCTTTATAATATCCTAAACGATAAACTCCGCGTTTTCTTCGATATCTATTATCATTTAGAAATCACCGAAAAATACTTCGCCGTTATTTTCCCCCGAATATTTATTAAAGCGGCGGAGCAATATTACATATACAACATTACACAGAAAAACACATTCACGGACGTTTATATCAAAATCAAGATTCATTTTAATATAAACGTCAATCACGAGTATTACTACACCGATTAGATAATTACAATATTTGAAAAAGTATGCCGTAAAAACCCAAGCCTTAATTTTTACGAAATATATAACAAAATATTAAATAAATTTTAGCTATATTAGCGAACCTTCGGTAAAAAAAATTCAAACGGGGCAAACCTTAAATTCACAGTTATCCGTACGTGCTATAGCGTGATAGAATTAAAAGCTGCGCTTTTCAAAAATTACTCTATACCTAAAGCCCTATTTTTAGACCTTAGAATGTTAATTAAGATATTTCTAGCCTATCCAGGTATTCGTTAATTCATAATTTAATATAGCAATTCCGCTAACGCTATATTTCTTAACCGACGCTATAAGAGAAATAATATTTAACAGCGGTGCAACTCTTTCGGAAATAAAGGCCTTAATAATAATTTTGGCAGCGGCAATAAATAATTCAACGGTAACGGCAATAATAAATAGCTATAATTAAAGCTAAGTATAAATTAGAAAAAGTGATATTATATCTATAATAAGGAAAACTATTAATTTAACCGGCATTCCCTATAAAAACGTCGATAATCCCGTCGCCGTTACAGCGTATACTATACCCAAATCGAAATAAATAAATCTAACGCTAGGTACGCCTCGTTCCTCGCGTAATACGAAGGCTTCTCTTACAACAAGCCTCTTACTGGCATACACATATAAAAAGACAAAACTATTAAAGACGATCTATAATAATGATTCGTTTTAACATACCTCCAAAACTAAGCTTTCCTACACTCCATCACAACTACAAACCCCGTAATAGCTCCCCAAACGACCTCTGCACAGCAATTCCAGCTAACAGACTATTACTCTCGCCTACGCTTCCAAGGCGTTATATCTAATACAAACGCTACGAAATAATCAATTGCAGGAATTAAGCAATATAAAGCGTTTATACGCGAATACCTTGATCTTAAATTAACGCTTGATAAATCACGTATAAATAAGGCCAAAATTAAATTCGGTTTAGGCTAAATAGTCACTTTTATAAGCGTTATTTCCGTTCCTACTCTATTTAACGTAATAGAGTTTTACATATTGGCTACTAATACCCTTTCCTATTCGTTTTTGAAGATATAGACCGCTTATATATCAAATTTAATAATTTGACGAACCAAATCGTCGGCCCTACGGCCTTAATTCCTATAATTCGCAAATAGAGATACGCCTGGTTCTTCCTGAATAAAGAAAAAGCCATAACGGCCTTCCTCTCCGAGGACCAATTATATATTCTCTACCGCCGCTTTAGATATCTAAAGACTATATGTTTCCTAAAAATACTTAAAAAAGCTGGCTATAAGGATATGCTAGATAAGACCTTTAAAAAAATCCAAAAGCTATGCTACTCATGCCAAATATATAATCAAACGCCCCATCGCTTTGAATTCATTATTAAGACGGATATAAATTTTAACGCCGAGATATTAATAAACGTTATATATTTAAATAATAGACCTATTTTATATGTCGTTGACGAAGGCATAAGCTTTAATTTAAACCGGCTTTTTTCCATCTATAGATATAAAAGCTATATAAGAGCTATTCTGCCGACTATAGGCAAACACGTATTAAAGCCCGCTAAACAAACTTATTCATAACGCCGGCACGAATTTCGCGGCTAAAAAAATCCAATCCGAACCAAGTTCATAGGTATCGAATATAAATAAATCCCCGTTGAAGCTTATTAGTCCATCGGCAAAATAGAACGGTACCACGCATCCCTCCGCTAAATATATAAAACCCTTTATAACGGATTATGCCACACCATGACCAAGGACGCCATATTCCAAATAGCTATCAAAGTTATTAACGATATCGTTGGTTTTAACGGCCTAATCCCTACGCTAGTCGTTTTTAGAGCTTACCTACGTATTATAGCTAAATCTCCCCCCGTATCGTCAATGGTTTAACGCAATAAGGCTATTCAAGCCGTTATAGAAATCATACGCAAAGCTAAAGCTACGCGCTTTATAAATAACATTTTCTATACCCGCAATAGCCTAAATATAAACGATATAATATTATTTAAGTTTTAAAGCGACGTCCGCGTATAACGAGAGAAAGACGGCTAAATAAGCCTTTATAAATTGCTATTATATAATAACCATAACCTTATTTTCGATTTGCTAAACGGATCTATTATTTTCCGATCTATTATTTATCGCCTATATATATGCGATCCCGATACCTTAGATCTATATGAAAATAAGCCCGCCCCCCGTAAATAAAGGCGCTTTAAAGGCTTTAAGAATAAGAAAAAAAAGAAAGACGATAAGATATATAATATTTCTACGGAAGATATTTAGGTTTTTATAAAAGATATTTAGGCTTTTGCCGAAGATATCGATAACGATATGGAAAAAGAGGATTTATAACCGGTATATATCTACTTTTCGGAGAAAAAGAAATAAAATCTCGAATTAGCTCTTAAGCTATATGCCGACGATATAATCGTTATACCTAACGCTCCTTTCGAAAAATTTAATTACGCCGAAACAACCAATTTAATCGATATAAAAGTTTTCCACTTCGAAATCTATAATAAAACCAAATATAACGATCACCATATCTTTAAAACGCATCTCGTCTATAAAATTAAAAATAAAAAGACCAAGCCCTACGAAAAATCACGCTTTGTAATTCAAAGCTATAGCGACGACGGCAAGATGGCGATTTTGACGTAATCCCCGATTATTCAACGCATTAGCTAATATCTCATCTTCGCTTTAAACCCTACCTTTTTGAAAAAAAGGCCTAATGGCTTAAATCCACGACATTACGCAAGCATACACTTAAGCTAAATAGCAACTACATCGCATGATTATCCTGCTTCCACCTAAAAAAAATACACGCCAAATTCCTAAAGGGCATTATTTTGATTTACTTGCTTTTTTTCTACGATATCCCTGAGTCTAGCGTCTATTAATATTATATATACTTTAATTTCTATATCACCCGCTTTATAATAGAGACCTTTATATATAACCCGTACTTATTCGTCTTATAATAAGATCAAAAATTTAGCTTCTATATAATGCAAATTAACGATATTTTCTATATATTTACGCCTATATTTAAAGCGAAAAAAAATACTAAATTCAAAGCAAAGCTTACAATTACCTTAAATATTATAACGCCTTTCGAATTTAATAGCGCCCGCATTCTACTTAATAGCGAAAACGTTATTATACGCTAAAAATAATAAGGCGAAAAACTCGCTTTCGTTAACGCTAAAGCTAATGATCGCGCTATATAGTATCTAACCTAACGCGCTTATAGCGCTCATTTAGCTTCTCTTTATTAGCTAGAAACCGTATTTAATACAGCTATAATAGCTTAATATATAGATCCAGATAAGAAAGCCTACGAGACCTTAAATAAACGCCTCCAATAGTAAATAGATTATTTAGATCGTAGCCTGCGATTCATCCTTTTTCATCTTAGCAAAGCTAAATTGATACTATTCTCTAACGGCTCGTCTGCCAATAACGATTTCTCTAATTAGATTAGCTATATATTAATTCTAGTGAACGAAACGCATATAAATATAAAATTTATAATTCACGGCAACCTTATTATATATCAATCGTATAAAGCTAAATATATGATTTATTTAATATTCGCTTCGGAGACGTATAAAGCCATAAACGGTTTCGATATCGCTATGTACGTGCTAACAACTCTACATCGTATCATAAGCCGCTTTAATCTTCCCTTTATACAATTGATAATCTATATAAATTCCTTCAGCCTTTACAAATATTTGGTCAAATTAGGTATTATATCTGAAAAGCGTTTAATAATAGACGTAATGGCGCTGCGGCAGGTATATAAAAGGAGGGAGATTACGGAGATCTGTTGGATCCATAGCGGAGATAATATAATTAATGCCTTTACGAAAGGTATATCAAACAATACGCTTAAGCGCTTCCTATCAATTAATAAAATCACCGTATAGGTTGACGGCTATATCCGCCGGAATAGGGATTAGTGGAGTAAAGGAATGGAGAAATTAGAGGATTAAATAGATTTGGGCTAGTTGGCATTAATTAGTGCTAAATCCGAAAAGAAGTTAGTATATATAAGTGCTAAATGCTATTTATGCACGTGGCGCCCGCTTAGGCTCAAAAAAGAGAATAATCAATATAGGAATTATAATACAAGCCCAGCCGGGCTAACCTAGGTTTACACCTTTTTAATCAGCTTTGCCTAATCGGGCAAATTTAGATAGTAATAAGCCCAGCGTATGCGCTAGGCCTACATTTGGCTACAACGCCAATGCTATTCCCAATCAAGACTAGCGCCCTCCGGGGCCGCACTTAAACTTAGTTGACGGCAGCCCTACAGCTGCCACTCACTCTTCCCTCTTCATAGACTAACAATAGAATCGACTCAAACCCAACGTATACATACGTATATCAATCACGTGATATAACCTACCGACAATATTTGTTAAAATATCGGAATTATAAATATCCTCGAAACTTTTTTTTCGCGAAAACTTTATCGATATATTTAATTAAATTTAAGAGTATATCTCTATTCTCTTTCTAGTCGGTCTTAACGCTAAAGAACCGATCCGCTAGCTTTAAATCGATAAGGGAGATCTCGTCTATAAATTCTCCGATAAAATTCTCCGTAATAGCAATTTACGATAAATCGACGATAATAAAGAAATCGTCTATAAATAACGCTATAACAATTTTCGTAATTTCGTTTATATATATTACAAAATCTACGAATATTATCTTATAGCAATATTTAATCTATATAGTTTTAATTTTAATCTATTAATTAAATCTTGCTTATTTTAAATTATATAGAGGATATAATAGCTCAATTATTATTTCGATTATAAATTCTATTTATTAGCATGTTTTAAAATAATCTCGTATATATTCGAAAAGTATGATAAATATAATCAAAAATCGCTATAATACAGACTTCGCTATAAAGGTAAATATTTCGTTATAATCCAATCCTTTAATTTATATAAACCCTTAAATTATAACGCGTATCGTTAATTTAATTTAGCTATCGATATTATATTTATATATAAATATCATTTTCGCTTTAACGAAGCGTTCTTTATAAGCTTTAAATTATTTATAAAAGCGTATCGTTCCTATATATATAAAGCCGTCGATTTCCTTATATATAGCCGCGATCTAATCCGCTCCTTCTATTAGATAATAGATAATTTCTTTAATAATAATAGAGTTCATTTCGAATTTAATTGCAAATAAGAAATCCTTATCGAAGATATCTATTCTATATACTCATATGGGGAGCTTGTTATTAATTGTGCTCCGGTTGCTATTGACTGTATAGGCCCGCGCACGAGCCATCGCGCGCCCCGCGCGCCGGCTTAATTCGGTTTATCGCCTATAGCTTAAAATTTAAAGAAATACCTTTTTGGAAAAAATTGACCGTAACGGTTTTACTTTTTGCAAAGGTAACGCTGGGTATTCCGCCCCTATTTCCCTATACTAAAAGTGACATTTGGTATAAAAAACCTTTACTTTATCAAATATCGCTACCGCAATCTCAAAATTTATTGATAAATATGCGTAATTGTTTCGTAATCGCAACTCTAGGCTAAATACTACTAAAAACTAAGCCAACTTAAAATACAACTGTAATGAATTGTGTTTGACGTAAGCTTTAGGAATAATCTAGTAATTAAAAATTGCTAATATGCTATCAACTATTCTAGAAGAAATTGATGCTATCGTGAGAGTTAGTTTTGGCAAGGAAGGAGGTTGGCAGAGGAGCTGTTTGTGTAGTTTTAGTATGGGCGCATTTAATTATGCGGCGGCGTTGACGGAGTGTCGTTGAAATGCCGGGGCACGGGCCATAGGGTGGCCCGTGCGCGGGCCTGCCGGGGCCCACATAGTCAATAGCAACCGGAGCACAATCAACAATAAGCTCCCCTACTAATACGCAAACGTAAAATAAAGATTTAACCTTTAATAATTTATTTTCAAAATCGTACCGCACTTTTTTGTTATATATTCACTATTCTTCGTCGTTAATATGTTAGCTTATATAAGCGTTAAAAAAGCCCGCAAATTATATTTATACTTATACGAATTCTTCGTTCTCGCTAAATACATTATTTATATTAATATCGCATCTCTTATAAAGTTTCACTCCTTCTTTTTATAATTGGCGATAAACGAATCTGCGCTTTACGTATAATAGCAATAATCTTAAAACCTTTAGATCTTTTTGATCAAAGTTCTCCCAACTAATCTTAGCGCCGAAATTCTCGTAGAATATAATACATAGAATCCGCTGCACTTTCTTAATAATATAATTATATATATATAAATTATATATATCTAACGATAGCTTCTATATATCAATAACGCCCAAAAATATATCTAATATATTATATACTATAAACTTTACAAACCGCGTTTTATATTCGTAGAATATATAAATCGTTACTTTATATTTTAAAATATAAAGAGAAAAAAGATTAAAGATAAAAACCCTCTCCGAATATATATTCTATTAAATTCTCTAATATAAAATTATACCCTTTAAAATTTCTGTTACTATTATATTAAAGATAAATACTATATATTCTAATAAATAGCATTAAAACATGCGCAAGATTTTCGTAAAATAATGAACTTTATAATAACCTCGATTAAAAAACAAATTTCTCTCTAGAGAATTCTATTTTAATATAAATTATATAGCGCTATTAATTTATAGCCAATCTTATAATCTCTAAATTATTTTTCGATCTCGGTTAAAAAAACTCTCTTCCTTTACCGAGCTTAATCTACAATATCTTTCTACTAAATAACATTTCGATAACGATTATTTTTCCCCCTAGGTCCGTAACAACCTCATTTTCCTTCTAACTAAAGCTAAAGAAACGATATCTAAAACTATCGTTTATTAAAAGCTAGGCGTATTTAGATTTACGGAATAATATAAAAATAATTATAATTAAATCGATAAATAAGCTAGTGCTCGTAATTATCTCCCAGTATAATTAATCGTGAGATTAATAACGGAGGTATATATATTCGTTATATATAATATAAATTAAAAATTCTATATTTTTTAAATTTAGATTTATATCCGTAAATATTTTAATTATATTAATTAAATATTATTTGCTTAAATAACCGAGGCGGCGATACTATAACCTAATTAATTTCAGATCTTAAATATAAATATAAAGGCCGCTGATCCCCATTAATTGTTAGTTTAAAAACGCATAGAAAGCGCATAGCCGTTAATAGCTATAAAAATACCCTTATCTAAAACGTTGAATTCTATAATATAAGCGTTATCAGCATTGTAAAAAAAAATTCCTTTAACTTTGCTTATATATCTACCGATTATAACTAAACGCTTTCCGTTAAAAATATTAATAAGAAATTTCTCTATAAATACCGCGTATTTTATCTAAACCTTCTTTATAAAATAATCTTTATCTCCTATATACAATAGAGTCTCTACTATATCTACTATAAAAAATATATATAAAATCGCCGCTAGTAAATATAAGCGCGCTATTATCCAAAAATATATACTAATCTTTTATAAACTATAATTTACTATTTACGATATATATATTCTATCCAATACTAAATAACTATCGCTCTTTTATATTTTTATAGCAAAAGCTATAAATCTTCGCTATTATATATATCTACGAATTTAAGCCTAAATTATCATTAATTATATCGAAAAAGAGGGTAATATATAATACTTCTATATATATATCTCCTTTGTTCTAGTTTTATATATATAAATTCAAATGCTCGCTTATAAAGATATTACCCAATACCCCTCCCTTTATTACGAATTCTTCTAAATGCCGGTTTAAAATGGCCGTTATTAATACCCAAGAGTTAGATCTATACCTCGCTTACATAGCGCACACCGCCGGCGCGCCATGAGGTAATTGAAATCCGCGGGGGTAGCGCAATTTAGGTATTATTCGCATTTCCGCTCCTACTATAGCTTCTACAATCTCGTTTTTAACCGCAACCTCTGCCGCTACGCCTAAAAAAGTTAACGGAATTATAATAACCGCCGCCTTTTTTATAATATTCTCTTTTAGAATATTCTTTATTTCCGCAATTATTATATTTAATATTCTTCTTCTAATTATTTTTATCTAAATCTCTCTCAATCGCACTATTTATATTACACAAATACTATTTTCCCCCCTTTTTATAAAAGGATTTCTTTATTATAACAATCTCATTAATAAATTCGTATATTTATACCTAATACCAATAGATAGCTATTATCTCTATAAAGCATCTATTATATATACACGTTCTATTTAAATACGCCTATATCTACTCTATATAAAAATAATATAATTTAAAAAGTTTTAAGCAATTCTATTTTATAGTTTATAAGCTCGGTGATAAAGTTATTAAATATTAAACTGAATTCAATAGCGTGAAATTTCTTTATATATAAACTAAAAAGTATATCTACTATAATTAAAGCGTACGCCGGCTCTATATAATCTAATATATTCTTAAACATAAACTATATCTCTTTACCAAACATTAACATATCTATTTTAATAATATACGCGGTTTTAATAATCTTCTTAGGTTTCCAAATTTATACAAAATTAATAATTAAATTAATTTCTATTAGTTTCGTAATAATCGGAATCTCTATACTTTTCAATACCACTTCTTAACTCGTTTTCTATATAGGTGCATATTATAAGAATGCACGATTACGTAATCAATGTTATTATATAATCATATATATATATAAACTATAATAAATACTATAGTGCAAAAATAACGATAAAATATAAAGAACTGGCTGAGATATAATAAAACGTATAAAATATAATTAAAATAAAATAATTATTTAAAATTTAATAATTATCCAGCCAAATAAGGTTTAAACTATGTATCTATAACCTATAAGCACTATACTGTAATATAACTATAAGTCATATTTGGGTCTGATTACGTAAGCAGGTTACGTGATAGAACTTTCTAGAAACTACTAGAATCGCTATAATTAGAAATATTTAATTACGATTATAAATCAATTATTTCTGGAAGATTCTATATAAGTCATTATATAATACGATTATAATCTATCGTTAATAATATAATGAAGCTATTCCCAAAGAGGCTTCCAAAGATGCTTAGCTATCGGGCTTATCGAGCTAGAGATATAACTCGAGAAGCCGGAATTAAAAACTATATATATCGCGGTTCTCTCCTTCTTTTAGCTATTCTAGTTAGCAAGAACAAATATCCAACATATCTACCAACTTTTCTATTCTTTAATTATTTATCACACTAGTCCCTTTTTGGTCTAGCACTCTCAAACCTATGGCTATACTCTATATACAATTTTTTCCCCTATATTCCAAAATAAATAATTATTATCGCCGAAATACTAATTATCTAATATATAGTATATAAGCTAATTGACGTGTTTATATATAAAAATCGCTTTATCGGTATATATAAGCGCCATTGTAACTACAGTCGCTGTATATATATAAGCTATAATTTAAATTATAAAAATAATCGTTTATATAAACTATCAACAAATCGCGATATTATATAAATATCGCTATATAGCAATACAATTAAAGAAAAAAATCTAATAATTCACTATAGTATATATAAAGCTAACTTATAAACAATATAGCTGGGCTTATAATTTATTAAATTAAGTAAACAATTTAAATAATTATAATTATATAGATAAATAAATTAACTTAATCTATAGAATCTAATCCTATTTATATATAGCTTTAAGGGGTTTTTAATAATAATTTAGCCCTTTTTATCCTTACTCTTATATTAACCTAAGATAATAGCATTAAAGCCCTTAAAATCTATTTATCCTTTTAAAGCTCTATAGTATATGCTATTTAATTAAGCGCTATATATAAGCTAGCCTATATTAATTAATACCTAAGCTAAGCTTGGAATCCAATACGATTTAATATAATCTAAATATCTTTTAAAAAAATTGAAAAATATTCTTTATCCTCTAAAATCAATAAAATATCCAATTATTCTTTAAAACTTCCGCTCTGAAATTTATAAATTTTAGCTTTTATATTATAATCGCATTTCCAATTAAACCGATCTTCGTTAATTATTTTAATTTAGTCATAATCTATCGAAATATATACCTTTTTTCTATATCTATAATAAATAATAAGTAAAACTTTAATAATCTAAAATTCACCGAAAATAAAGTTATTTAAGCTTAAATCTTTACCTTTTCTTTTAAAACTTTTAAACACTTTATTTTAAAATCGACGATTATTCCCTCCCTGCTTTTAATTCGAATTTAAATAATCTTAATTTTTTAAAAAAATCTTCTCTATTATCCCTATTTATATTTTACCTTTTAGCTTAAAAATCCGTAATAATACTCGCGGAAATTAAATATTCGCTTTAAACGCTTACGTAAATTTAAAATCTCGCTATCCTACTATTTTTAAATTAACATTGATAGTCCTTTTTTTTATAATAAATTTAAAGCTAAAAGTTTTAGCGATATATTATTTGAATTATAAGCGAATTATAGAATGTAAATTGTATATCCGTAATTTTTCAATATTTAGATTCTTTATTAGCTTTTTATATATAAATAACAATATATAAAAATCTATTAAAAATAATATCTCTTTCTATTTAACTTGAATTCGGTATATGTTCTGTATAATCTATTCCTTTATTCGAATAAATAATAACAAAATCGCTATTTATTTTTTAAATATTTCGAAATTCGAAAAGAGATAATTAATATCTACTTAATTACCGGAACTTTCTAAATACACTTTATCGACTATTAAATTATATTGTCTCGGTTTTATCTTAGAATTAATTAGCCTATAAATATAAATATACCGTTAAAACTCTATTTTATATTCACGCAAATTCGTTCGATATACTTAATAGATATTACGCATTTATGTAATATAATCCTATATTAATGGATTATTCGAAAAAAAAACATTAATTTAAATATCGATCGCTATCTCCTTCGAACCTTAAACCTTTATTATAAAAAATATTATAAATTCGATTTGTTAATTAATATAATATATATAAGCATTTTAACGCTTTCCTGATATATTTTAACAATATATTTAAACGGTTATTAATTGTCTTATATCCTAGATTAAAAGATTAAACCGCCGGCGGGACGATATAACATTACTAATATTAATCCTACTTGTTAACAATAAATTGTAATTATTACCGTTGTTATTATCATCCCCGGCACTAATATATTCCGCCTACTTCGCTATTGTTTTACGAAAAAAAACCCTGTAAATAGATAAATAAAAGCTATAAAGAATATAAATACTTAACTCGCTATTATCAATTAATATCAACGATACCGCAAAATCGTTAATAAAGCCTAAAAGGCTTTAAAACGCTATTTTCCTTCTTTTATATTTGCTTTTTTATTAAACTTATAATAATAGTAACGAACTAATCTAAATCTAATAAATTTAACTCTCTTTTTAAAAGGAAAAGCGTTAAAGATTTAATCGTTAGCTACCTACGCCCGTATAGCATTAACAGCAAATTAAACCTCTAAAGATCAGGTATTTTAGCACTAGATATAACGATATCGCCGTCGTTATCTTAAGCCGGGGTTTCGAAATAAAGAGTCTCTTTGTTTAAAGCTAAACTTTAGGATTAAAGCCATTACTAAAACTAATCTAAGCTTCGGTTTAAATAGACGACGAGCTTTGTTCAACAACGGTCTTTTGAATACGGGAAAAAAAAATAGTAATCTAAATATTAGCTATTATAAATAATAATAAAGTGAAGAAAATTTAAAATTATTATAATTATAATAAATAATTAAGTATAAATAGCTATTAATTAATAAATATTTCGATTATTGTATTATAAACTAATATAAAAAGATTAATTTTTAAAAAATAAAAATAATTAAAATAGCTTTTAAGCTAAAACGACAGCTATTTATACCCAATCCAAACTTAGTTATCATTAGACTTTGTCGACAAGCCTAGCGGACCAAGGTTTTCGGAATTTAATTGTAATAAATAGATAATTTAAATTAGAATATATACAAATAAACTGCTATATAGATATTTCAAAGTAAATTGGAGGAAATTAATTTAAATACTAGAATATTAAACAATAGCTATAGATTTATATATGTTTATATAGCGGGTCGAAATTTATTAGGAGGGCTATTAGAATAGAATAATAAGTAAATATACTAGGTATTAACTTTTTATATATTAGATACGATATTAAATATTATAGTAATTTTTTAAAAAAAATCAGAAGTAAATACGTTATATAAGATTAAAATAATTAATACCGGGAAAGAAAAATAAAATATAGTATTATAAGCTTATATTCAAATTGTATTCATTCGGATTTCAATCCGAATATTATATAATAGAAATAGCTTAATAAGTTTAGTATTTATCTGAAGCTTATTTGTATTCTATATTAATTTAATAATAGTATTTAGCTCTTTTACGCCGGTTTTTTATTATATAAGCTAAGATTTTTATAAAAAAATATAGCTATTAAAAGCTTATATAATAAATTTGCTAAAAACTCTTCAAATTTAATTTAATAATATTATATAAACGAAGATAAAACTTTCGAATACATATTCCAAAAACCTATATTTTAAAATTATTCTATATTAATTAAAATTAAAAGGCATTAGAAATTATATTAAATAGCGGGAAAAAAAAAGCTTTAGAAAAAAAACAGGTATTTAATTGCTTTATATCTATGATTAACCTATGATTAAAATCCAAGAAATCTATAAAACCACTCTTATATATCCTTATCACATCTTGCCCTAGCATAATAGCTCTAAACTAATTGAATTTTCAGATTATAGAGCTTTTAGGGTAATGCGGAAAGGCTTCTAGGAAAAGTGTGCTATGTTTTCAGGACGCCGAATGGATAAGCCAGCTACGGGCTGCCTCGAATAGAGGTCAAGCCCCTTCAATACAAGGGCACATTTGAATCTCTACAATTAGGTGTAGAAAGTGAGGCGAAGGTTCCAGCTGCGATGTGCTCCCTTCCTTGGGTGTCAGCCTGTGTTAAAGCCAAGCCCCCCGGAAAGCTCTCTTTATTCTCGCTCATCATCCCTGTGATCTATCCAAGCACTCATCATCTCAATACCTTTCCCCGAACCTAGTCGCTGATCTGGTTCATATCGTAGAAGGCCTTTCAACATAGGCAAAACAACCTTCAAACCGTCGACGTAGTAGTCCGTTAGCTCGTCTTTCTGGAGATACCATTTATTCTCGAAGTTGTGGAGAATTACGTTGCGGCGCCTCTCGAATGTCTCGTTCGTCAGCCGGGCTTTGTTGTCATTCTTGTCTTCTTTTTCCTCTTTGACGCAGTCAGTATCTCAGACATGCAAACCATCAAGAAAATGAGAGGACCTACGAGATTTAGGAGCTTGTCCTTGTTGACGGACGTGGTCTTCCCAGCTACAACGCCAGGCTGACGGAACTGGTCCGAAATTATCTATAATGCTCCCCATCAGGAACCATTCTGGCTTATCGAAAGCCAGATGAAGTGGTTTTCTTTGATAGAATATAGTCATTATCTGAATCACGATATCGCTGCGTCAGTTATGGGTTTGCCGAGTTGATGATAGGCCTTGTCCACCACCGTCTACAGGTAGTTGGAAAGAGGGGTGTAGCGAGTGCACAAATGAACATACCACAACGCCTGCTCTCCAAAGATCGTGCCTATGATCCAGCGACCCTATATAGAAGGTTTCTGGCGATTTGCAATCCATCGGCTGAGGTATGTCTGCTGCGATGACAGTTGTACCATTGGTGAAGCTTGCGCCCCAATCTATGATTCGCACATCTTCCACAAGCTTATCGACCCAGTATTCCCAAGTCGCCGTGGAGTAGAGATATTGTGGAACGGATTCTGGACGAGGCGTTGGACCTATGTACTCGATCTTGTAAGGCTCGCCACCCATCGCCTCAATAAGTTCGTCGTCATCGTCGCGCCCGAGTAATCCGTAGCATGTAAAAAGTACATTCTTATCCGAGATATCTACGTGAGCGACCCAGGTGTAAGCATAAGGCTGGAGAATATCTCCGGGGGCGAGTTTTCAAGAAATGTCAGCAAATTTGGGGTCAATCTACTAACCTCCATGGACAAAGCCAGCTTTGTGAGCAAACTGTATGCCTCGAAGAAGCTGCTTTGCTGCTCTCAGCACAAAGTCTGGTCGCAGTGTATCCTCAGTGATGGTGAACTCCTTGACAATATGCGCAATCGACGGCCCAAGGAGTTCAGTGACCAAGCAATTGTGAACTCCATTGGGCCCATGGTGGTGGAAGTAGTCCAGTGGTTGTACAGAGTTCCGCACTTCTCCGGCAGCTTCGCTGGTTTCGGTGTAGACTCTTTCGAGCTCGATTAAGGGCTTGATATCTGGATCGTCGATGAGGTCCATCTGCGAGTGCCGCGCGGCTTTGATCTTAACCGAAACCCACTGTCTGCGTCGTGCGTGAAGTTAGCACCAAGTTCGTTCCAAGCAGAACTACCTACGAGGTAAAATCTTCTGACCTCTAGTCATGCTGGATGTACTCACTCTTCTTTCATGTCGCGAGCCATCCACACGGTCGCGAAGCCACCGAATCCGAGTTTGTATCGAATCTTGTATTGGTTATGAAGTATATCTCCCAAGCTTACAGGGTGGAAACCCCCTGGCCGGTAGTTTCCCAAGTCCTCATGGGGGTGAATTTCCCCAGTAAGGTCGTTGTAAGATGTGTACATGCTTATCGCGTGCTCGAACTGCTGAGGTGCAGTATTGGGCAGATGTGAGGAAGCCATTTTCAAAACATGCAGGGTATTGTCCATTTAACAAACCAGCCACGTAGCTATGGGTCAGATATCGTCTTCAGCGTCACCACAGAGAAGATATCCAGGTGGTGTCAAGCGTTGGGGTGGTGATGAGATACACGAAAGTGTTGAAATAGGTGGGGGATCTAAAGAGTGTTGAATTCGTATACAGATCCAAAAGACTAACAGCTGTTTCTCGCAGGACCACCTCAGTATATATAGCCCACACGATCCTCACCAAAACCAACTCCTCGAAAGGCACAGCCGGAATATCCGATTCCTCTTATCTGAAGAGGCCGTCCTCGGAGGCCCAAATACCTACAACGGCGTTTATTATTTCCGTACACCGTACTAGAACTATCGTGGTTTCCTAATCGGGAGAACCAGGGCATTCTCAACAGAAAGCGTGTTAAGATGCGTGGTTGGTATAATAGCTGACATGCAAGGTTGGAAGTGGTGGAAACAGCTCAGTTAATTTTGGTAACGTAGAGTTTATGTATCAAATGCTGTTTCGGACGCTAAAATCGACTAAACAACTATTTTTGTGAGTCATAGCATTCGATGTCGGGCCACATTTCCATTCGACTCACAAAATCTGTGTCAAATGCCTTTTTCGGACACTAAAATCGACTAAACGTGCAAATATTTTAGTGAGCGATAGCATCCAGCCACACTTTCATTCGACTTACAAAAATCCAGCCCTTGCTTTATCACTTCGTACTTCCCACTTCCAACGTCCAAAACTGTGGCAACTGGTGGGTCGTGAAGGAGTACCTGGACCGACTTAGTGTAGTGCACTATCCAGCTCAGCTGAGAAGCTTGGAAGTTGCTCCCGCTAGCCATTTCCATGTAATTATTATACAATGGCCAGGGGTACAAAAGGGTAGCTCAGCGCTAGTGTTACTTACTGTAAATAAGCAGTCGACTATGGGGAGCCTACTTTGGGTACCTAGGTATTCGGGTTTGGGTGTACGATTCTGGTGTTCCGACCCTGGGTGTTCGACTTTGCGATCCGTCCGGTTCCCAAATCAGGTTTCACGATGAGGAACACTAGCGCCGAGCCACCCTTTTGTACCCCTGTTTATTGTAGGATCTGTACATAATTTATACGAGGGAACAGTCCCAAGCACGAAAGGAATGCGTGCTATATACAAGCTTGACCCTCCAAGGGAAGGAATTCGACAAGTGACATGCACGGTGCAAATGAGAACGAAATGCGACGATGATGAGAGAGTTTAGACACGCTTGTAAAGTATAAAATGTATACATATTTACACTACAGATACATTAATGTGAACTAGATGCACTTCGTTGGGCCCCACTCTCCATCATATGCGAAACAGCCCCTTCCTGCAAAGCATGGTCCGGAAAGGAATACCCACAGTTTAAGCCATCGTCTTCCTCTTGTTCACCTTCTTGGCCTTCTTGGTAGTCTTTCTGTTCGCAATACAGTCAGACACCAGCGAGGTATCGACAAAGTTGTTCCCATCAAGCGTGGGTGTCTCGGTCAGGTTGAACGTCTGGTCGAAACCGCCCGCGGCGAACGTGGTCACTCCAATGATGCGATCCGAGTTGTCCTACCAGGACAATTAGATCAACCACACATGAACCGTGCACAATCGAGTCAGAGTGGAAAGAGACTCACATCAATGAAATCAAGTTGGTCGCAGAGGAACTTTGAGCAACTGTCCTCGTTGCCACCTCCAGTCTCTGTCAACATCGCCACTCTGTCCTCCTTCTCGAGGAAGTCTACCAGCGGTTGGAAGGTGTCGTCAATGTTGTCCTTGACACACTCAGTGTGGGTTCCAGAGTTATCCTCGTCGAGATACTTGTGAACGTCAAAGACCAAGTTGTCTGTAGATCCATCAGGGTTCTTGACCTTGAGAAGAGCCGGGGCAGACTCATCCGGGAAAGTCTGAGCCGATCTGCAGAGTATGCGTTAGTCACTGGCCCGCGGAAGAACGTGGAGTTGTGTCCTTGGAGAGCACTTGGGCATACGTGAAGTTTGTGCCAGGCAGAAGAAGTATCTTGTCGTTGTTGCCAATCTCGTTGCGGACCGCATCAACCACCTTCTGCATGGTGATGCCCCAGCGATCCATATCAAGGTCATGGGGCTCGTTCATGAGTCCGAAGAGGATATCATCGTTGTCACCATACTCTTGAGCGAGTTGAGTCCCTAGGTTGGCGTTAGTCAGTCCGGCGCTCGACAGAGGCATATTTCCATACACCCCCCAAACGGCGGCCAGTCCTGCCAAAGGAAGGCCAGACTACGACCCAGAAGAGCGTGCCAAGCGGCCATCACCAAACAAGGAGAAGCTTACATAGAGAAACCAGGTCATCGTCAGTAACTCTGCCGTCGCTTTGCCCGACAATGTCGCCACTAGGACAAGTCAATATTCTTATTGCTAGCAACTGAGAATCCTCGAGAATTTCTGATTCTGGGGTGTCCTTACTTGAAGCGAGCGAAGTTGTGAACCTCGACGATGCACGACGCACCGGCGTCCAAGCAAGCCTGGACGAGACCATCGTATGCCTTGAAAGCATCCGCATCAAGATCGCCACCTAAAAGGATCCCTGTCAGTCAGCGCTACGGCACACGTTTTGGAGGAGTAGTAGTGTTTACGGACCCAGCTCATTGTTCACGAGGAACTGCCAGCCAAAGGGCAGACGGAAGGTGTTGAAGCCGTCATCGTCGACGAAGTGCGACATCTGGTCCGCTCTATCGGTGGGAATAAGTCAGACGGAAGACATCTAGTCGTCATCACAGCCGTGAAAGTAGACGTACGCATTCGGAGCACCCAGGTCCGCGATGGGGTCCAGGGTAGCAGTCAAGTCGCAGGCTCCCTCCGTGTCACAGCCAAAGTCGAAGCCATCGATATTGTTACCGACTTGGGACTCGTTAGCATCTGGTCACCATTCCGCGGCCAGGAAGGAGGCGTGGGTGAGTCGGCGAGCGGCTGCTCTTGCACTTACGGAACTGCAGCGCTCCCTGAGCACCAGTCGCCGCGACCAGGACGAGGCTTGGAGCGAGAGACAACATGATGAAGGCCTATGTTTTTTTTGATAAAAGAGAGAATATGTCACAGACGTACGAGGGAATGTCTTGGCTGAAGACCTTGGCTTCAAGCACACACGCGAATATTGGGTGAGATTAGACAGAGATCACGAAGACCCATTGTGGTATCTGACGGCGACAAGCCTTGGTTTTCTTCGGTCAAGACGCTTCCCCGGATCGACACGAAGCTTGTTTTTCTAGATATCGCATGTTCGGAGCAAATATGATCTCCAGTATCATCGACATGTCATCCGATGATTGTTTCCGCCTCGACTATGGGCCCGTCAGCCTGTCCACGGGGCTTGGCAATGTTTCGTGCAGTGATCACTCCTGATGAACGAGCCTGTTCCTTCTAGCAGACCGTCAAATTAGGTAATGCAGGAGCTTGCACGCGTATCGACAGTGACTCGACACACCGCGGGAAGAATGGGCGTCGTTCATCCGTGATTCGTAGTGGCGGATCATAGGTTTCGAGCTGTATGAAAGGCTAATTCACTAGGGCCGCTGGAGCCACACGGTCAAAAAAACATCGTTTTCCAGTGCCCTGATTTTGAAGAGACGTTGGAAGCACGGGTGTGAGCAGTTAGTAATGATACTAGATGCGGGATGAGTTGTTTGGTGCCAGAATGTACCTGTTTTGAATATCGAATGCGTTCGCCTTTGGCAGTGCCGACATGCACAGAACTCATCATTGGCACGGAAGGAAAATGGGATGCACCTTGAATGTATGTATGTTTCTTCTTCATTGTTTCTTTCTGCACTCTCTTGGAGCTTTTATTTTAACCGCGCCGGGCTCCGATTCTTCTTCTGTAAATGAATAAATAAGACCGCCCATTTGCGGCTTGGTGCACCCCAACGCCGTGCTATGCTTGCATCGCCAAGACGGAGAACAAACAGCATCTTTCCAAAGGCAGCTCTAGAGGCTAATGAAATCCTGATCTTCAAAGCCCATGGAGCCGTCCTCGCCAACAAACTCATCGACCTCGTCGGAGTCCACCTCATCAGAACCGACCGAGTCGCCGTCGTCACTAGATGGATCTTGGCCATCATCATCCTCGTCCCTGACCTGCTCGCGAGCAGCGGCAGCCTTGCGTAGGACGTTTGCATACTCGTGGTGAGGAAGCTTACAGCCTTCAGTATTACAGACACCGGTGTTGCTGTAGTCGGGGCACTCGAAGGCATGGCGGTCAGGACAGCTGATGCCTTTGTCGCAGTACCCGTAGAAGCCGAAGTCACGACAAACTGGAGCACCTGGAGACAGCACACGGTGAGTATAGGGACAGTCGGGCTTGGAGCAGTTGCCCTTGGCATAGTGCACGCAGTGAGGAGTGCGCTCGGCAGTCAGATCGTGCGAGAGATTGCACTGCTCTCCATAGACACATGTGCCTTTGATTAATAAGCCCTTGCAAGCAGCAACCCGGGCGAAGTCGTGTTTGAAGCGGCACATGGGGCCCTTTAGACAAGAACCTGCGCAGAAAAAGACATGGTTAGTGGCTGGCCATGGTCTGCTACATTGCAGACGCATGACGGGAGGCCCGGGTGAGATGACAAGCGGGGATGTTGAAATAGAGATACCAGTAGTTTGAAATCTGCGGCAAGGCGTGTCGACCTTGTGCGCGGGAACAGATCTTCTGTAATTTGATGTTGTCAGCGCATGGCCGGCAGCGGAAGGGGTGACATACCGCTGGGCTTGAACCACGGCCTGTCGGTACATGTTGCCATTCTTGGTGCGGTAGAACTTGACGCCTCCGACCGAGGCGACCTTGGGGGTGGGCTTCGAAGCATTGCTGTCACCTGCAGGCGATTGAGTCAGATTTGCGAGGCGTGTATTGGCGGCTAAGACGGGGAAAGGCGCACCAGAAAGCTTGAGGAGTTTGCTGCCGCCCTTGACAACGGCAAACTTGACGCCGTTAACATCGATCTCGTAGGTGGGAGCTGAGTTAGGGTTAGTGGAAAGGGCGGAGGGGTAGCCGGAGCTGTTCAGATGGGCCAAGAAACGATTCCGCTCTCGATTCTCCTTTTGGCGCAGGTTCTTGACACGGGTCTGTTCAATGGCCTTGGTGCGAGCATCGGTGTGCTCCTGGTAGATTTTGCCATTGATAAGCTGCATGTGTCGATCAGTCTTGGTGACCCAGGAAGGCGACAGGCCAGAGGCATTGGCGGCAGCGGCAGCGGCAGCATTGTCAATAGCATTGTTGGGCGCCGTAGTGGCAGAGTTCAGGACGAGTGTCTTGTGGCGGTGCGGGACGGGGGCTTTGGCAACCCGATATCCGCCGCGGGTAGGGTTGCTGTGGTAGTAGCCACCTCCGCCTCTACCTCTTCCATAGGCTGGGGCTGTAGATGGGTTGTTGGTCAGAGCTCCTGTGGTTTGATAGTTGGCGGGCGTAGAGGCGGTGTTTTCGGACGACATACGATGAGACGAGCCATAGGTTGGAACAGGTGGAGTCGGGGCAATGCCAGCTTGCTGGTTTTTGGCACGGTTGATCTGGCCTGAAGTAGAGGAAGAAAACAGTTAGAATTGAAGTTGTCACCGCCGGTATTTATCATGGAAGGAATCGGACCCGCGCGAAGAGGTTGAGTGATACGTACCTGCCAACAGGCTAATTTGATCCAGTAGCTGCTGATTCTCAGACATACTTGGTAAGCACTGTAGCGAAATTACTTGGTGCGTGTGTGTCGGCGAGTTGGAGTGATGGTGAGGTGGTTATTTGATGGGAAAGGATGGGGTGGCGTGGGTCGGGGTTCGATTGTTGTTGGCGAGAAGTGTAACGGGCAAGTAAGTTTGAAGCAGACGACGTGGGCAGTGGCGTACAGGGAGCAGGGGTCACTTGCTTAGGTCAGCTTGCGCCTGCCAGGTTGAAACAAAGCATTCGCTTACGTAACCGTTCAACGTCGACCTCAACCAGCCTAGCCGCCATCGTCATCTTTCGCTTCAACCAGTTCAACTTCTGCGCCGGGCTTTGTCCGTGGTCCAATACATTCAACTTTGGTCGGTACTTGCCGTCAGCATCAGCTCTCTCTCTACTTAGGGTCCTCAACTTCATCCGATCACAATCTACTACCACCAAGACGCGCGACAAACTCTCCAAGCAACTGAACCCAACCCCCATCATGGCGGATCCAGCAGTTGTCAAGCCAGACCCCGAAGCGATGGACGGCGCATCCCCCATGTCCGTCGTCGACGATCCATTCGAGGACCACGATCTCGAATTCTACGCCCCCGTCGACGCCAACGGCATTCCTAATCCTCAGGAGCACCTTCTAATGGCCCGCGTGCCAACCTATGTCTGGGCCGCCTGGGACAAGATCGACGACGACGAACCCATCGAGATCGGCAGGCTGCGCATGTGGTCAGAGCCCGACAAGAAGTTCCCCCACGCCAAGAAGGAAAAGACAAGGCTGCTGCTCAAAAGTAACGTCTCTGCGCATGAGGGCCTGCCTCGCGAGTACGATCTCGTCAACACCCAGCAGGACGTCAGGAATACCTTCATCTTCACTGAGACAGACCTCGACGCCTTCAAGAAGAAGAACAAGATCAGACGCGATGCTGCCAACCAAAACATTCCCTCCTACCTACTGCGCAAGAAAACCGAGACGACGGCTCCGCGCGAACCTCGCGGCAGTCGCCGCAACAGGAAGGACACATTCCGGCAGGTCATTCCCAAGAAGACCGCAGTCTATGGCCGCGTCAGGCAGGAGGCCAATATGAACCCCATTGACAATCCCGAGACCGCATACCTGATGGCCGTCCGCGCCCAGGACCAGGTCAAACCCAAGCACACCACCCAGATCATTGACCGCATCACTGTTACTGAAGGTGCTATGCATGCTGGATCGCAGCAGGCCAACGATGCCTTCCAGACATTTATTGTGAGCTATCCTCTATTCATCCACAATGCTGCCCTTCACCTGCTGATGCCCGGATGTAGAAAGGCACCAAGGCCGCAAAGAACACAAAACAGGCCAGGGCGGAAGCCAAGACTGCTCGCATGCCTGAGAACGAGCTACTGGATGCAATTGGTCGCGCTTTCGGAGAGTACAATTACTGGAGCATGAAGGCGCTCAAGGCCCGTCTTCCCCAGCCCGAGGTATACTTGCGGGCAACGCTCGAAAAGCTAGCCGACCTGAACAAAACGGGACGCTTCGCAAACCAGTGGAGTCTCAAAGAAGAATTCCGTCGTCCTCGCGCAGCCCAAGAACTCGCACCCGAGCCCAAGTTCGAGGCGGGAGAGGATGACGACGAAGACGAGGAGGATGTCAAGATGGAGGATGTTGTCTAGCTTGCGAGGGCACATTTTGACTGGTCAATGACCACCACTTTACAGGATGTTTGGGGGAATGATACGTTTTATATCGCACCGCCACCCGATGGCAGCGACGGAATGGTTTGGGTTCTGCATTGGCGTTTTGGCTGGGGCACGATGGCGGCGTACTGGATATGGGTTTCCTTCCTCACGAGGACAGAATGATACCCTTGTAACGTGTGCCTTGGGGGGACAGATCGCTCTTCTACAAGACAGTCCTCGTGAATGACGTATGTGGAGGATCCTAAGGTATTCCGCTATGCCTCTCAAAATGGAGGACATGTTCTCCAAACACACAACATCGAGAAAATATCACAGACATTGGCACACAAGAAATGCCACCAAATGCGGCACTCACGCAAGGTGTATGTTCCATGTATCTTGTACCACAGTGTATATCCTACGGCATCAAGCCTTCGGGCTTCGATCATGGTTCCCCAGGCGTGCGATCCAGGTCATTCAACGTCCCCGTCCCCCCCAGAGCTTCGTCTACTGCTGCGCTTGACCTGTCCGCTATGTCGCTCACCAGCCTCTCTAGCATAGACTCAATTCTCGCATTGCTCTCCTCCAGCGTGTCCAGCCTCGCCGTCATCGTCGACATCTCCTCGCTATCCGTCAAGATCCCCTGCAGTTCCTGGCGCAGCCCTGGAAACGGCGCCATGCTGTCTCTCCGGCTGAGAGTTCTGATGGGCGATTTGGGCCGTTGAGGGGGGGCGTGGTCGACAGCCTTCACGTCCGGAGTAGATCCCTCACTCGACTGTGGTTGTTGCGAGCGCGGTGGCTGTAGCTGCTGTTTTTTTTGCTGTTGCTGTTGCTGTTCTTCGTGTTTCTGTTTCTGACGCCTAATGATAGACTCCAAGTTCGTCTGATCCGCTGTCGAGCTGCGCTGGAAGTGCCGCCGTATCATATTGTGCGTCAACTCGTCATCCACGCTAATGGCATCTTCCATTTCATTCGGCGGCGGCAGATCAAACACAGCGTTGATGTCTCCATGCACCGTGATGCGCCACTTATCCCAGAACCAATCCCAGTCGCCTCCGCGCTTGGTGGTCCCGGCGACCGGCCAGAGCAGGACGCGACGCTCAGCAGCGGCGATGATCAGGAGGAGAGGCAAATTTAGAAGGCGCACGAAAAAGACATGGATCTTGTGGAACCAACGCGGCGACACGACCCAGCGCAGCGGCACGAGGACGAACAAGGCGAGGATGTTGAAGGGCGGCTGATACGCAAAAATGGCGTCGGACTTGACGCCTTCGAGGGTCTGCACGGCGTGACGGTACTGGATTTCCGCAGTGGCGTTGGAGACGATGGTGCTGAATGTATTCGACAGCATGGAGACCAAGATGGTGAGGAAGAGAGTGTTGCCTGTGCACCTGAAGATTAGCTAGAAGTTGGCAAGAACAAGCTTGCATGTTTCCAGGAAATACAAGAGGGGCTACTAAAGCTTACCAAGAAATGCAAAGGTGACCATGAGACACGGCCCCAGGAGCCAGTGGAAGTCAGGTGCCTTTTGTATGCCCGTTCCATCGAGCCCGAACCAGATCCAGAGCATCCACTTGCTCACGGTAATAGTGCTGTGTCCCGCATCACCAAGCCAAACGAGCGACAGTAAGAAGCCGCCAAAACACCAGGCAGCGAGGGCCGTCAACATGGTGAAGTCGACCACCATGGCCCGCAGGCAAACAAAGAGCAGGTTGTTGGAGAGCAAGTTGAAGGCAAGGCGGGGAATCAAAACTGGCGCGCCCATGGCAAGGACGTCCAGAGCCTGCTGGGCAGTGTCCTCGTTGTCCAAGCGCAAGCCATGAATACGCAAGATAAGGTAAATCCAGTATATGACACCAAATGTGACATCCAGAAAGGACCACAGATTCTGCGTGTAGACGTGCCTGTACCGCCTCGTCAGCCAATCGCAAATCTTCTTTGACGGTGAGAGGGAAAAGGGAGCACTCACCAACCATGCTCCAACATGGTGGCAACTTGGTCCAGGACCCAGCCGAACGCATACACGGCAAATGCGATTTCAAGGATGCTCACTCTGCTGCAGTCTCGTTCCGACATGAAGGCTATGTACAATAGCAGCAACGTACAGAATTGAATGATCTCCAGAATGTTGCGTGTCCTGGGAACGATCAAGCGATACTGATTCAGCAGCGAGGCCTCCCGAGGATTGTACAAGGAAATGGGCTTCTGTTTGTAACGATCCGGTATGATGTCCATGAAGCTCGAGGGCGTGTATATGATCAGACCTTCGTAAACGGCGTCAATGACTTTCTGGCACGAGGTCGAGCTCAGAAACAGCTTGCTTTCGCTCAAAATGGCAATTTCAAGGGCTGGTAGTGTCCTGTGAAGACTCCAAGAGTTGGAGGCATAGGCCTCGCTGCGAATACCGTCGGGGGCGTTTTGGAATGGCTCAAATCCAGCCACGAGGATGTGTGCGAGGACCAGCAGGCCTTCGGGGCCTTCATTATCTTCGGCAAAGCGTCGGAGTATGCGCGTAGCAACAAGCTCGCACAGGTTGGCACGGGTGAAATTCACATTCTGCCTGTTATTCAGGTGCGACTGCTCGTGCAGGAACTGGACACGGTTGACCAGCAGACAGTATACTAGGGACCGAAGACTTAGCAATGAGTCAAAGATACGAGCAGCGAAGGACAAAGCATACCAATCGAGATATCGTCCATTTCGTATAGTTGGTCAACGAGCGGGCGGATGACCGAGACGTTAATGCGGAGATCTCTGAGCTGCTCCAGACTCATATAGTCCTCGACAATAGATATCACATCTCTGCGGATGCGGTGGATGTTGGTATAGACTGGGAGATGCGAGTGGGCGTTGATGGAGCACGAGAAGACTGGCTCCTCGTCGTTCTCGTGGTCGACGTGTTTTTTCAACAGAGGCGTCCGCTCGGGTTCCTGGATTTGAAGCCTCCCACGAGCAAAGGAGCTCTGGCCCTGACCTTGGTCTTGTTCGTGGCCCTGATCTTGCTGGTGAGCTGTGTTTCCATTATGATGGGGCATCCTGATGGTGAAGGCGTCGGCGCGCCCTTGCGGGACAGGCCGTTGGTAGAGTGTGTACTTGGTCTTGCTTGCGCCCTTATTAGCCTCCAGCGGCACTAGACTATCTTCCGGTTATGAGGTTGGGGATATCTTTAGTGAACAAAGTTTAGTAGTTGGTCCTCTGTAGTCGCGCCAAGCCAGTCAGCGCTCGCTACCTGAGACACCGCCGTCAGAATTACCTACAGGTAGCGTCTGAGGTCGCGAGCGAGGTATTCGATAACCGACCTTGATAGATTGTTTGAGGTTCTGTGTCGGGTGATTGTATCGACTGGCGGTGAAACTGACTCGTCTCCTCTTATTATGCCTCACAAAACGAGGGAACAAGACCCAACAGGGAGTGCATGTGCAAATACCATGGTAGTATACCTCCTATGTAACCTTGGAAATGCGGTCTCTAGCTCCAGACCAATGTTTAATGAAATCCCAAATGACGCAAGGGAGCAACAGGGGGCTGATGCACTAAAGTGGGCGCTAGATCGTCTTCTCGGGACTGCCCGATCGTGTAACTTAGGTACGGAGTACATACTCCGTAACGTGGGGGGCCATGTACTTTACTGTACCTACTACTACCTACCTACCTAACTAGGTACCTAGTACTTCCGTGAGCTCCACCGGTACGACTATCCTACCTGATTATTTCCAAAGTTAGCAGTATTACCTACTTTGCAGCGCGGTCATTCTGTCACTCTACAGAGGCATGGACACTGTGTATAAGCTGATCGCTGTATGCTTGTGTTTCCAGGCACACTATGGGCAATTGTTGTTTGATGACGGTCACTATGGATGCGGATCACCAAAATAATATCGAGTCTTGTACAAGTTGCTGGCTGTGGCCGTAAAATAATGAAAAAAGTGTTCATATTGAGTGCTAGTTACATACATGAATTTAGACATAGACATTACTAATTGGTACCGTCTCAATAACCATACCATGTAATGCAAAGAATTCCTTTGGACAGCGACGAAAACCTTCGCTTTCTCCAACTCTCGCCATCTTTCTCGACGCGCACAGAGCCTTACTCTGACATGGTACACAGCATCATCCACCTTCCTGCTGTCAACCAAGATTGATTCTAGTCAAGACTCGTGACAGGTCCCGTTCGAACAGTGCCGGCCAGAGACCCATGGGCAGACAGTTGGTATATGTGCGCGCGCGATTGCCTTCCCCAAGGGCATGCTAAGAAAATTGGTTCCTGTAACGCCGTGACGCCTCCCTGCACTCGTGATGCCCATCACCTCAAAAACGCCGTGAAATGCCTCAAATGCATGTCTTCTTCGTTGGGGTATATCCTCCTCCTTTCAAACACTCCTTCAAACCGTCGGTGCTCCCGGTCGCCCTTTGCCCAAGGACTCGAGCAGCTCTTGGGGAGGCACCCGCTGCATTCCATTGCCGCGGTCAAAGGTCGATGTGGGCGCGGGTACATATCCTTCCCGCTTCTTTCGCAGCCTGTCCATCGCCATGCCAGCCACCACAATAAGAAGTGTCAAGCCCAATGCAATCGCAAGTCCGATCAACACAACGGCGTAGATGGGCAGTCCGCTACTGCTGCCACCACTAAAGAAATCGGTCTTTTCGGTAAAGATCCTGCTGATGGTGCCTGCTGTGTTGCCAGAATTGATAGTGAGCGCAAAGGGAGTCAGCGCAGTGCCATTAAAGAGGGCGGCGCTTGCAGTGCCGAATCCCGGAACCACGATCCGCCCGGTGAGCATGAGTGACGTTGTCGCATCAAGGAGATCGGACGAGTCGTGCCTATCTGTCAAAGAGAAGACCTGCAGCGACAGAATGCTGGTGCCGGCCTCAAATGGTTGCCCGGCGGACTTCCAGTTGGACCCATCGTACTTCATTAAGAAGATGGAGCCGTTAGTGGCTGTGCCAGTCACCCAAACCTGACTTCCATCGCCCGAGCCTTGCGTCAGGGTATCAACGGGTCCCGGAATCGCAGATGCACCAGGATAGCTGTCCCACGTGGAAGCACCAGCGGTATAAGTGACAAGGGGTGTTGCTGTGCCATTGACAGTAAAGTTGCCCCCAGCCACTAGGTTGTTGTTGGTAACCCAGACCATGTTGTTGGTGGTCCCCTCCAGGTTCGTTCCCGGACGAGTCCATTGCGACGAAGATGTGCTGTAGATGCACACTGCTGAGCAGCCGAGTGATCCCGCCGTGTCAAAGGAGCCGCCGACGTAGACATCACTAGTGTCTGGGCGGACGGCAATCGTGCTGACGGTGCTATTGCCACCCTCCAGAGCCGGTGGTTGTGCTCCGTAGTCGTTGCTTTCCAAGTCGAACGACACCAACCCGCGGATAGTGGCACCGTTAACGGAGCCGCTCACGTTGCCGCCAACGAACGCCGTCGTGTCTTGGACAGCAGCAGCTACAAATGTTGAGTCTGCGGAAACGCCAGACACAAATCCCGACACCGAATTATTGGATCTGTTGACAATGCCGACATTGTTGATCGTGGAGCCGTTGCTAGCTGTTGCGGAAAAGTGACCTGCCAGAATGGTGACGTTTAGGTTGCTCGTGTCCAAGAAGGCACCCGCAAAGACCCCAGAGAAACTGCCGTCAATGAGGTTATCGAGTGTTGGCAAAGACTGGCGCGCATTGGCCGAGTCGCTCAATATACCAGCGGCGTAGGTCCCAATGGCCAGATCATCGCTGCTATCCGCCAGACTGCTTGCGTCCACTGAGCCGAGCTGTGCTGAGACTACAGACCCGGCATAAAGAGGATCACTCCCAGTGACGTTGAGGACGGACGTAGTGAGTTTGCCGCTCATGAACTCCACGTCCATATCAAGGTTGCTGAGCCAATTGCCCTGAGATGGCACCCAGACGCCGAAACCGTTGGTCGACACGGCTGGGTTGCTGTCGAAGGCGTTGAGCTGACTGAAATTACCCGTCAAGCTGATGACGACCTCAGGAGTAGAGCTGGACACGTTCATGGTGAGTGGTACGACGGTTGCGACCGGGCCATTGACTCCGGCGCCCAGAGCCGCCCACGCACTGGTGGCAATGTCGTACATGGCAGCATTGGCTAGACCGGTGACACTGTTGGTTTGCGTGTTATCGAAGGAGCCTCCTACCCACAAGCTGCCGTCGTTGACAACGGCCGAGGTGACCAACCCATTCAAGCCGCCGCCGAGAGACTGTACTGTCGAGCTCTGGCTGTTGATAGAGACGATGTTGTTGGATCCGGTGCTGCTGAAGTTGCCGCCAACAAATGTGGTATCACCGGATGTGGCCAGCGTATTGACCACGGACGACGTGGTGAAGTTCATACCGAGGCTGTCAAAGACAGAACTCTCAAAGTCAGCAGTGGTGTACACCGACACCGCTGGATCATATTCGAACAGTCCGTTGAGCCCATCAGTGGTATTGTAGATGACGAAGCCCACCTTTTGCGCAACAACAGTCTGCTGTGTGAGAGACTGGCCACTCGAAGGCGCTAGGGTGACAGAAGGCTTGAAGGAGTCGGATGTGGCGTCGACATAGCCATAGTAAATGGGGTCGTACTTGTCGAAATTGTTGGTCTGGAAAAGAGTGGCGGCAATGGAGCCATTCGAACTCGTAGTGGACATGGTGCCGGTGAGCTCAACCTGGCCCCGCGTACTGCACGAGTCGTCTTGCAGACAGCCTGGCGTGTACATATTGACCGTATAATAGCCCGACTCTCTGATGTCTGGAAAGAAGACCACCGAGGCCAAGTCGTTTGTGATTGGGCTGCTGAGCGTCGCGGTGAGGTAATCTGCGGAGCTGTCGAGCGACGGCGAGACTGTCCAGGCTCCAGTCTGCGTAGCGCTCGAGGCGGTCGAGATGCTTGCACAGCTGGGTTCGTTGAAGTCGTTGATAGCGTACGCGAAGACGTCGTCCTGAAAGAGCTCAATGCCGTTGAGACCACCCCCACTGCCGTACCAGGCCGAAATGTCGATCTGAAAGCCGTTCATCCCTATGACGTTGACAAAATGGAAATCCTGGAACACAATGCTCGAGTTGCTGCTCAAGGGACACTCGCTTGTACATGTGAGGTTCTGGTTCGTGCTCGGGTCGATGTACGTGAAGTTCATGATACCGTTCAGTGGCCGCGCCGTAAACCGCCATGTCTGGGTACCACGCCCATCTTGGTGGGTGTTGTATAAACGCAGTTTGGTGGGTCGGTAGCCGAAGCCCATATCCGCTGACCAGCTGCCTGGGGTGTTGTCCTCAAGCAACCAGGTGTCGCCCGAGCCATCCACGCCGCTCGTTTTGCAAATGATGTTCTTGGGATCGCTGAAGCCTGTGGTCTCACTGGATGCGACCGCAGAGATGTTAGCAGTGGACAGGTTGATGACCTGTTCGTCCGGCTCGCTAGGCGTGCTGGTGTTGCCCAGGCCGGTGAAAGAGCCGCCGAAGATGATGTGGCCGTTGGACGCCCTCGCAATGGAGGAGACCACCCCGTTGAAGCCAGCAAATGGCAACGCCTCGAAGCCGGAGCCAGCGACATACGAGACGGCGTTCGTGGAGTTGTCAACGCCCATAAAGTTGCCACCCACGTAGACGGTATCGCCATCGCAAAGCACAGCATTTACTGAGCCCTGCAGACCTGGTAGGGAAGTCACCTCGGTGGTGTTTGGGTTGAAGAGGGCGATGCCTGTAGACTGCTGGTCGGTCAGACTGGTGAAGTTGCCTGCTACTATGACGCCCTGGGCGACTCCGTTGGGGGCAAAGTCGCACATGGCCTGAATGGAGGCATCTGCTTGCAGAATGGAGGCAAATACTCCATTGGGGAGGCGGGCGAGGAGGGCCTCGCTGCCGTTTGTGCTGAAGGCGTTCTCATTTTGACCCTCGAATTGGTAGAGCGATAAGCCGACGAAGTCGCCGGCGATGCCGACCTGTCCCAGCTCGGAGAGGTCAAGGTCGGGAGTAGATATGGCGGTGAAATTGATGGCGTGTGTTGTAGGTATCGATGCCAAGGAGGCGGCCGCGATGAGCGACCTCAGGGACGGAATTGATGGCCGGGCGGCACGGCGCCGCGATTGCGGGAGCATGGCGTGCGCGCGATGCCCCAGGCTGGACCGGTGGTAGTTGCGACGGGTCCCAGCGCGTGGGACTTGCATAATATCGCGTCAAGATTCTATGCGCAGTCCATAACAGAAGCGTGACAGGGTCATAGAAATTGAGGTCGGCCTGTCTTGGTCAAGAAGAAGAGATCGCGTGGAGTCGGGTTCGCGTTTGGGGCGGAGTTGTCGACGTCCAAAAAAGGGCGGCAGAAATAGGGGACGCCGGAGGAGAACGGAGACGAATAATACAAGTGGTAGAAATGAAACTCTGAAGATGCTGTCAGAGTTGCCGATTGGGACGACCAGTTCTGAGCAGGAAGTGCAGAACTGAAGGCGTGCTGGAGGTGGATTGGGCTGCGACGAGGTCGATTACGAGGCAATTCTATTTCGTGATGCACACGTGATTCACAGTATGGTTTGTCGGCAGGGCGATTCCCAAATCCCAGAGCCCAAGAAAGGTAGGCGGGACCTCTTCTGAAGGTTGAAATGGATGTGACGGGTCGTGGTTTGCTGCAAGTTGCTGGAAAAAGGGGTCGAATCGGGGACTTGCGGGTGAGGCGAGAGTGAGAGTGAAGAGACAGGATAGCTGCCCTTTTCTGTCTTAAAGCCCCCAGCTCACAGTCACAGGTTGGCAACGGAGAAGGCGAGGATTAGTAGGGTGAAATCTGCAATCGAACGAGTGAAGTAGGTATCATTGGGAAAGAGGATGATGAGTGGTGTTTTGCCAGCATTCAGCAGTGAATGGTTCAGCAGTGGAGATGCTAATGTCGGAGCCACCAAGTGTAATCTCCTGGAATTGATTGATAGGATGGCTGCTTTCGCTGCCCGGGTGGTCTGTGCTTATGCAGGTACAGATCCAAGGTCCAGCTAGAACCGGCCGGCGCCCCTGCCCCCTTGCCAATCATTAAAAAGACCTCCTCTGTGGTGCCACTACCGTACTCCTTCGACTGTCGTGATACACAGTACAAATTGAGTGAGGGAACATAGATGGAGACATTATTTTCATCTCTATACAGCATAAACAACAAGGCATAAACGGAATGCTACCAGTGAAAGCAAAAGAAAGTAAACAAAGCAACATTGTCTCTTGATCCTGGCTCGCGAACATCAACCACACTTTGAGAGCAGGTATGAGAAGCTCGCGTGGGGTACAAAGTAGATCTTGCATTGATTCTCCTCGGCACGGGCTTATCCATGTCTACGGGATGTCCCAGTACTCCGTACGAATGCCTCTCTGGATATTCCCTTCTCGCGCCCAAACCAGCCAAAGATAGCAAACATTCAAGTGTCACTGGAAGGTGATCAATTCGGCGAGAAGGCACCGCCGCGATTGTTGAACTTGCACCCACATATCCGCCACGAGACGCCTGACTCTTGTGTGGCGAGAAAGTACGTATCTTGGACTCCGGCGGTAGAAGGCAAACAAAACGAGCAACGACTAAGTGTGTGGTTGATGAATCCGTACGTCGGATGCCATATCCGTCGGCTTCCACGGTTCCAAGTTTGTTCCGTACCAGGTTTTACAGACATCTGGAGGCTCAAGACTCGATGTTTGACGACTAACGCGCTTTTCTTTACTTCTTACATAGTATTTTCTCCTCACAGGCGAAGAAAACCACTGAATAAGTCGCGAGATTCACTTTGTATCATTATAATATACTCCGTACCTAGGTATCTGTCCGTGCTCTGCATTCCTAAACTATACAGTACATACCAACTTAGCTAAAAAAAAAACATACGTGCGTTTGCAAGACTTGTTGAGATGACAGGATGAGTGTAATTAGTGGCTGATGGCTCCAATTCGCATGCAAGTCTGAGGGCGCGCACACCCACAGAGGCGCTTTGTATGAGATTGCACATCATACAAAGAAATCGAGTCGTTTAGCGGTTTTGTCTTTCAAGCGAGGGCTTTCCCTGCGCCAGGGGCCCACAAGCCTCAGCTGCATTTACCAGGTACGGAATACTGCGTGTCGTGCTGCGCAGAGACTGCTGGCGTATTTTCTTTCGTCTACAACTGGAGATGGTTGTCCAAGAAGCAGCCCGCGGGCTGCCCTCTATGTACCTATTGCAAGATCATTTGTGAGACGAACGCGATAATTTCATGCATACTGGAGCCGCCAGGGGCTCACTTTCACACAAGACAGTACAGAACAGTAGCCTACCTGGCTGTGGAACCATCAAGATCCTATGAGCGCCCTGCGTGGCTCCGATTGATATTTTCAGATCCCTGGGCGCGGAATGATTCCTACCCCACTCAAACATCTCACCAGCAGCTGGCAGCAACCATCTGGGCCTCCGTGTATGGCATGGGAGGCTCGGAGACGACGAGGCTCAGCAGTCTGGGCGGCTGTTTCCCTGCAAAGCCGAGCTGCGACACACACAACTTCAAACCAACACACCTCCTTTGGAACGGGCACGCAGGCACGAACGCATCCTTTTCTCTCTCTCATCTGGCGTTTATCTCGCCTACAAAACATGGTAGAAGTTCAAATTCTGTCTCACTGGGCCGTCTTCGAGACTAGAGACGTCTGTAGGAAAGACACGGCCTCCAAGAAGCTGTCTTGGTATGTCTAGATGCGTTTTCAATAGCAATGCGATCTTCGTTTCCTCCAAGCTGACCTGCTGACAGAGGTTCAAAGGTTCAAAGGTTCATAGAAGCTGTACCCTGTTTTAGAAACATGGTGAAAAGGTGCTGTTTCATCCGAGCAACTTGCTGTCCCACGTGTGAAAGGAAAAGATGGGTTCGTGAGTTCTACATGATACCTTACAAACAAATAGGTATACAATGTTGTTGCAGGGTGGAAGCAGGATTCATCTCCCCCTGGCCTGAGCAGAAGACGCCGCTGAGGCATGTGATGCAGAAGCATCCTCTTTCAGAGCCTCGTATGTACAGTAGAATCTCATATATACTAGATCTTGCAGCCTACTCTTCCGAATAATTCTACAATTGCCAGTTATGTTTGTGCATTTTCGCGTACTTCTATTGCTGACTGCGGCCACCTAGGAGTAGGTACTTTTAGTAGGTGCCCTCTTTTAGGAGGTATGATGGCGCGTCTCGGCCCGCGTTGCCCAAGTCAACTGGTGCCACATCACCTGCCGCCTGCGTCGACAGCGTCACTTGCTGCTCGCCATGATCCTGTGCCCCTTTTCCACTGTACTGTGTATGTGGCCCTCTTCTCGAGCACGACAACAAACCACCCAACATCAGAGACTATCGTAACTACTGTAGCAGTTGTATCAAATTCAATCACTATACTGTACCAGTCAAACTTTGTTTTCTCGGTGACGTGAACGCGGCAACCTTTGAAGTACGCAGCGGCTACAGTGCCGGTATTGGGGAAATCCTACACCCCCCCTCCACCCCTCCAAGCAACCAACCCCACACCTATCTCGCTGGACAGTATGTATCTCTGGTCATCGTGATTAAACTGCCAACGCACCGCACTCTCCGTCCTGTACTCCCTCTTTTCTTTGCGACACGCACGCCTTGGGTCTGTCTATACTTTGCGTAATCTGGCAGTCCTCAATTCGACTACGCGCTGGCACCCTGCTCGTGGACTTCTGTACTGTGGCATTGACACTCTCGTCTCTCAGACTCGCGGACCAGACCTCCTACCCACCAGGCACCGCCCAACCACGTCCATAACCCAATAACATGTCCAGATTCGTCGAGGAGCTGTGGGACTCCATCTTCACGCCCGGCACCACGCCCACCCTCCTCCTCGCCACCAACGCCACCTTTGCAGCCCTACAGCTTGTTCTCGCCGCTCTCTTGCTTGCCACCTACAGCATCCACTTTGTCATCCTGTCTTTCCTCTCCGCCGGCCTGTGGTACGCCATCAACTGGTTCGCACGCGAGCTCCAGGCCAATCACGACGCAGAGATCAAGGAGCAGGCCCGCGCCGCCCGGAAGACCGCCGCCAAGGCCGAGCTACAGACATCCGACAGCGAGGGAACGGAAGTCGAGAGCTTCCTGACGAGGACCAAGGCCAAAGGACAGTCGAGTGTGGGCGCGAGCAAAGAGGTGGAGTTACAGGAGCCATCGGCCGGGGAGCTCAAGGAGCGCGGTCTCTCGGCATCGCAAGAAAGCAAGTCGAGCGTCAGTACGGAGGATGAGTGGGAAAAGGTGACCGAGTACGAGAGTGACAAGACAAAGTAGGGAAATCAATGGAGGCGGACGGGGATGAGGATTTCAAGGTTGGAGATGCGCCTGTAGTCGAAGGAGGCAGCCCGCATGTCCGTCCTCTTGGTTGGGTGTGGGTGACTATCACAGGCGCGGGAAGAAGATGGAGCTATGTACTACACAAACCAAGTGCATAGAGGGCTGTGCACTTTTGATTTACATCTGGTCTTTTTAGCCTCGCGAAAATACCCTGACTGGAATATACACATATACATGGCCACCTTGAACGCAGTAATTGCATGTTTCCACGATTTGATATTGTACAGTACGTGACGCTGACTAATACGCTGCTGATTTTCGGGCAGGCTCAGGCTGTTTGGAGACGCGACAGGGCTGACAAGGTTCCTTCACAGTACCTACCTGCTCGCGCCTGGGGGAACAGGTGCAATTCAAGCTTCACTCAACCCTGAACTCCTCAGCGACCTTGCTTCTCTTGGAGTTGACGATCGATATTTGATCCCTTTTGCCCAACAGCAGCACAGAATTGGAAGCGACGGCCGAACCGTCCTCCAACAGCCAAAATGAAGCTCGTTCGGTAAGCAACAACCACATCGTCCATGTTATGGCTCGTCTGTCTGCACTGTTTGCGCTGAACCAGCTCTCTCTCTTCAAGGCTTGTGGTTTTCCCCGGCGACGATCCTCGAGACTAATCATGGATCTGCGCCAGGTTTCTGATGAAGTGCGCCAACGAGACGGTGACGATTGAGCTCAAGAATGGTATGCACGAGCTCCTCTCCCTCTCAGCCACAGCACGTCTCGAATCGCAGCCAGACATACTAACGCTTAGCAACAGGCACTATCGTCCATGGCACCATAACATCCGTCTCGCCCCAGATGAACACCTCCCTGCGCAACGTCAAGATGACGCCCAAGGGCCAGGACCCCGTCCAGCTCGACGCCATGAACATCCGCGGCTCTACCATCCGCTACTACATCCTGCCAGACTCCCTGCCTCTCGACACACTACTCATTGACGACGCGCCGAAACCGAAGAACAAGGCGCGCAAGGAGGTCGCCGACCGTGGCTCTCGTGGAGGCCCGCGCGGACGGGGTGGTCGCGGCGGTGGAAGAGGTATGGGTCGCGGTGGTGGTCGTGGCAGGGGCCGCGGCTAGGGCGCCTCGCAGTCAAAGCAAGGGAGTTTGACGGAAGGCCGAAAGAGAATAAGGACCGCGGTCACAGCCATCGTTCTACTGTCTCCTTGGGAGCGTATAGCCCGGTTGGCTTGCGGATCATGGGTGGGAGAGCCTGCAGCCCTTGGATCGCAACCTCGGCGCGCTACTCGCCAGAGACGGAGACACATGTCGTGCAGGTGGATTCTATTCGCTCAGCTGGTGAACAAAACATGCCCATACAAGCGGGGGCGGGAGGGGGGTTCTTTATAAGGCATCCAAGCAGGAGGACCAAAACGCATCAAGACCCAAGAATGCCGTCATGGTATGCGGCCAGAGAAATACGGGCTTGCTATAGGAGGTTTTGAATGGCATTACAGCATCTACCGTGCGTCCTCTCTGACCTATGTGCCACCCTGTTCCCGTCCGGCCTCTTCTCTCCATATTCTAATAATCTGAAGCTTCTCCCAGCCAGCCTGCTTCCCGCTATAACCCACCGTTACCGCCCTCCATGCAGGACCGAAAGCCATGACCCGCGCCTTGACCTCTTCGGGCTTGTTGCCTGCACATAGCAGTATGTACGCACACCCTCGCGCAGACAGAGATTCAGGCAGTGCATCGATCAGCTTATCCGTGACCTCCATCCCATCCTTCCCCCCAGCATACGACAGTGACAAGAGATACGAGTCCCTCTCGAACCTGGCACTAGCACTCAATGCGCTCTGTCCCTCGACAGCCAGCCTCTTGTCCTGCTCGGGTAGCTCCTCCGTGGGCACGTACGGCGGATTGAAGATCAACACATCCACCTGCCCCTCTCTCAGCGGACTAAGCAAATCCCCCTTGAGTGCGTCGAGGAAGTGGCCGCTTGTGCCTGGGTTCTCAGTCGCGGCCTTCTTGACAGTGGCCTCTGTGGCGCTGCAGGCAAAATGATTGACGTCGATGCCTGCGGTCAAGATGGGGCCGCCAAAGAGGGTGCTGGCGTGGGCATTGACAAAGCCGATGACTACGCCTGACCCGATACCGACTTCGACGACGAAGGGGATAGGATTGTGTGGTGGCGCGGCGAATCTTTGGTGGAGAAACGCGGTCTCGCTGGCAGACGAGATGGTGTCAAGGATGAGAAAGGAGTCTTCTGCCGGCTCGTAGACCTGTGAGTAGGACACGTGTGATGTATCGGGAGTGGGAAGCATGATGGGTACCGGTGAAGGTGGGCAGGTGTGCTGAGGAGTGTGTTGTTAACGCTTCGAGAGCTCGGCGTAGGAAACGGAGAAAATCCTTTACGGGGCACGTGACACGCTCCGCGCTCCAAAAGAACGAGTGCGTTTGACACAAGCCTATGTGGTTTCCCCTCAAATAGGCATGCTCGATGCGGGCTGTAAGGTCGAGACCAGCTTCTCAGACACGCCATGCCTACCGGCTTATTTCCTGATGGGACTTCTGCAAATCTGAAATACTGGGCAATCTCAAACGGATGCTTATCTGGCAGGCGATTTGCACATCAATCTCACACGGGCGCTGTGCCCACACCTTCCCACTGTCCACTTCTTTTTGGCTGCTGGCCTGAGACTTTCTCAAAAATCGCCTTTTTTCTCTGGTCGAGTCTCGACTACTTCTTCTGTGACAAGGTCTTGTCCAGAGCGGCCACAAATGCCTTCACTTCGTCCACTGTCATTACAACCTTGTCAATACGGTACATTTGCCAATATCCAGCGGGGGAAAGTCACTCACCAGTGTTGTAATGGACCATACTGACCCGCACGACGCCACTCTTGTCCAGACCTAGAAGCTCGTTGACCAACCGGTTGGAATAGAAAGCTCCCCATCTGAATGCAAACGGCGAGTCACTTTCAACTGTCTCGACCAGCTCCTGCGAGTTCCAACCCTGTACTGTAAAGGCCACTGTCGGCACCCTCATCTTGCCATCCGCGCTCCTTTCCCCATGGATCGTCACATCCTCCCTCCCATTCAAATAGTCCAGCAACAAGCCCTGCAGCGCCTCTTCCTGCGCCACAATCTTGTCCCAGCCCACGTTCTCCATGTACTCCGTCACCGCAGGAATACCGCTCATCAGCTCATAGCTCGCGCCTGCGAAGCCGATCTTGTGCTCCAGCGTCTTGTGCTGATTGAAGAAGTGGCCCAGACTCCGCATCTGCTGTAGACCCGTCTCCGCCTTTGCATGAAGTACCGCAATGTGCGGACCGTACACCTTGTACCAAGAGAAGGCGTAAAAGTCTACGCCCAGCTCCTTGACATCAACCTTCCGATGGGGCGCGAAAGCCACCGCGTCCGCACACACCAACGCACCCGGGGCGAGGCGGTGGACGGTGGCTGAAATGGCCTTGAGGTCGTGGATGGTGCCCAGGATGTTAGATGCGTGGGTGCACGTGACCAGTCGGGTCTTGTCAGACACTAGGCTCTCTAGATCTGCCGCAAGAAGCTTCGGCTCGTCTCTTGAGGCAGGTTTCCACCACCTGATGGTCAGCTGCTGCCGCTCGGCGAGATCGACCCACGGGGCAATATTGGCCTCATGGTCGATGCCGGACAGCACAAGCTCGTCGCCAGGTTGAAAGCTGAGCGTGGCAGCGAGATTGCGAAACAGCTGCGTAGTGGAGGACCCAAGAACTAGCCGGCATGGCAGTTTATCAGCCTGGACCACGGTGGGAGGGGGCAGGGGCAGGCAAGACGCACCTATTTCGTCCCTTGAGGCATTGATATACTTGGCGGCGGCCTGGTATGCTTTCTCATAAGACTATTTAACGTCAGGGTTCCGAACAGCTACCGTAGCGCATGATGCTGTCTATCAGCCTTGTGCACGAACCGAGCTCGCCTGCTTGCCGACCTTATAAGTTGCGCCAAGCTGGACGTTGGAGTGGATTAGATAGTCACGGATTCTACAGTTTGACGAGAGTATCAGTCACACATCAAAGGCAGTTCCACACCAGAGAACAAAAGAGATGAACGCACGAGTCGACCACCGTCCCCAGAACTTGACTTCCGCCTGCATTATCGAAAAAGACTTGTTCCTTGCCCAAAGCCGGGAACTTGGCTCGTATAGTGCTCACATCCATTCTGGCAACGAGGCAGGGTTGAAGACTGGTAATAGGCACAAGCAATGACTGAGTATGGGGCGACAAAGATGAAGCCTACTGGGGGCTTCAAACTGCCCAACTTGACGGCAGTTTGCAAGCTGGTGGGCGGGGGGGTGACATTCGATCATCATAGACTTCAGGATCCCGATGACGGCGATCCACCCGTCTACCCGGCACTGTCTGCTGCAGACCTCCTAAGCATTCACGGGGAGGAAGCCGGAAGCCGGCCGGAACTCGAGACTCCCGGTCCGTGATCGAAAATCGGACGTCTATTATACTGTAGACTCTAGATTTCTGTGTGGGCTTTTTCGCCGACTGCTCACTTCATCCATACATGCACTGAACATCTGATTGACGGTGACATGTATTCCATGGGTACTCTGTGAGCTTGGGCGCTCGGGAGTTCAGCATGCCAGAAATGACAGATGGCTGCCGATGTTCGTTGGCAAAGGCAGATGGATGCATCTAGACTCTCTTAGAGACCTTGGTGGATCGGCGGCGGGATCAAAACCTTGCCAGGGAAAGAATCATTTGCACAAGTGCGCGGCTGACGCTATAGTACTAAGTACAGTATAAGTAGACTTCGTTTCTGGAGGAAGAAAGCTGTGGTAGCCCCGGGCTGCTCGGCTGCCCATTGGACATTCGGAGCGCTTATGGATACTTTTGTCACGGTCCAGTGCCGTTTAGCTCCCGTAACAAAGCTCATGGGCCAGAATGTCGGGTGGAGGGATGATGGTATTGGTTCCTTATTTAGCTGTGCAGGTAACAGCTCGTAGCAAACATGAAGCCGTGGGTCTCGGAACACGGAGGTTGCAGAGGGGCACAGGTGCAGAGGTGCAGTGTTGAGTGGCAGCGTGGCTGTTGGGCGCAGGGTGCCAACGCATTTATTGTACAACAATCGAGATATTTTTGGGACCAACGCAGAGCAAGCGCGTGGTGAGATGTCGCAAGTGGGGCTGAGAAAGAAGCAGGAAAGTGAGCACGTCCAGTTCGGTCATGAGAACCTTGCTGGGCATTCATCCCCCCCCCCCCCCCCCCCCCCCCCCCCCCCCCCCCCCCCCCCCGCCGCCCCCCCCCCCCCCCCCCCCCCCCCCCCCCCCCCCCCCCCCCCCCCCCCCCC
>PYFS01001995.1:0-33163 GCA_003671545.1 Ophiognomonia clavigignenti-juglandacearum | reverse complement strand
ACCCCCCTCCGGCCCCCTTCCACCACCACCACCACCAGCTGTGCTGATAAATACTGACTGTTACTTGTTCCCCCCAGCCGGCGGTTATTGGCACCGCCACCAACGAAGGCGCTGCGTTCGTGCAGCCATACAGCGCGACTGGGCTCGACACGGCGCAGGCGGATTTCCTGACGGCGCTCTTCTACGCCTGCCCTACCACGAACAGCATCCGCCTGCGCCAGGAAGCCTCGCTGACGACGTTCCGCTACTTGTACGAGGGCAACTACACCAATGTCTCGCCGAAGCCATGGCTCGGCGCATACCGTGAGTGATTTAATTACCTTACCTGTCTTCCTGTCCGTGGGATGTTTTCAGATTGCTGACTCCTTTTTCTTTTTTTCCCCAGATGGAGCCGAGCTTCCCTTGATCATGGGCACGCACGAAGACTTCAGAGGGCCGAGTACGGAAGAGGAGCGCGCCACCAGCGAGGCATTCCAGGATGCGTTGGTGGCTTTTGCTCAGACCGGCACCACCGAGAGCCTGGGGTGGACGCCGTATGTCGCGTTGGGAGAGGAGAATGTTCGCGCGTTCGGGAGAGAGGGAGCGCCGGTGGAGGACATTAGCATTGCGGCGACTGAGAGTGCGTGTCAAGGCTGAAGTGCGGGTGTAACAGTGATAACAATGATGCAGCAGGAAGGAGTGATACTTAATACAATGCCATGAATTCCACTGCAGCACAAGCACACAAGTTCCGACCTCCAAAACCTGCACGCTGCATCTTCGGCTATTGGGTATTGTTTGCGTGCCTGGCATCCATCTCACCATGTCCCACTACACAGTACCTTAGTATGTACGGAGTAGGTACGTAGGTAGTGAGCAGGTTTATCATTCCGCTTTCCCACGCCCTTTCCCGCGCCATCATCCATGGTGTCCCACGTCATCTTCTTCGCTGCGATACGCTCGGTTACCCGCGCAATCTTGGAAATAAGGTTGACAGCCTTCGGACTATCATGCACTAAATCCTAAAGCAACCTAGTGGCCCGTGGGCGGGATGCCAATTCCTGGACCGAAACAGGATTTTGACATCCCGTCGTATCTCGCAAAGCGGTGAGCTTGTTATATACTGCATTTTCCAAAGCATTATAAGCTCGGGAGCCAGTTTGCCAGAGAGCCTACTGTGTAAAGCTCACCTAGAACACGCAGCCGTCATCATATCGCTCATCAGTTCTGTAGCCCGCGCCGCGCTGCAGCTTCTTCTTCCTCCATAACAAGCATAGAATCAAGTCATGGGCGACAACACCGAGCAAACGCCGACGGGCGAGAACATGACCATGCTGCAGGGCTTCGAGTGGTACGTGCCGGCGGACCAGAAGCACTGGGCGCGGCTGGAGGCGCAGATCCCGCAGCTCAAGCGCTGGGGCATCGACAACATCTGGCTGCCGCCGGGGTGCAAGGGCTCGTCGCCGGACGGCAACGGCTACGACATCTACGACCTGTACGACCTCGGCGAGTTCGACCAGAAGGGCGGCGTCGCGACCAAGTGGGGCCCCAAGGCGGACCTCGTGCGCATGGCGCGCGCCGCGGCGCAGCGCGGCGTCGGCCTGTACTGGGACGCGGTGCTGAACCACAAGTTCGCGGCGGACCGCAAAGAGAAGTGCCTGGCGCACGAGGTCGACCAGGAGGACCGCACGAGGCAGACGAGCGATGTGTATGAGATCCACGCGTGGGTGGGCTATGATTTTCCGGCGAGGAAGGGGAAGTACTCGGACATGAAGTACCATTGGCACCATTTCTCGGGGGTGGACTTCAATGCGGCGAATGAGAAGTCTTCGATTTACAAGATTATGGGGGACAAGACGAAGGGCTGGGCGGATGATGGGGATGTGGACGGTGAGAAGGGGAACTAGTGAGTTGGAAGTTCAACTTCGCGGACGATGGCAAGCGTGGCGAGAAAGAGAGCTAACCTCTAGGGAAAAAAAAAAAGCGACTACCTCATGGGCTCGGACCTCGACTACGACCACCCGGAAGTCGAACAAGACGTGCTCCACTGGGGCAAGTGGCTGGCGTCGCAGGTGCCGCTGAAGGGCTTCCGCTTCGACGCCATCAAGCACTACAGCGAGGAGTTCCTGCGCAAGTTCATCACGCAGATGGACGCGACGTACGGCGAGGGCTGGTTCGTCGTCGGCGAGTTCTGGAAGGACAGCCTGCAGGACATGGAGCAGTACCTGGACCGCATGGGCCGCAAGTTCGCGCTGTTCGACGCGCCGCTGGTGTACAACTTCAGCGCCATCAGCCAGGGCAGCGCGGCGGACATGCGCGGCGTGTTCGACGGCACGCTCGTGCAGGCGGCGCCGCTGTGCGCGGTCACGCTGGTCATGAACCACGACACGCAGCCGTACCAGGCGCTCGAGGCGCCGGTGGCCGACTGGTTCAAGCCGCTGGCGTACGCGCTGATCCTGCTGCGCGACTCGGGGTATCCGTGCGTGTTCTACGGCGACCTGTACGGCATCGACGTCAAGGGCGAGCACCCGTTCCCGCCGGCCGGGGGCGGCGTGGTGCCGAAGATCATCCTCGCGCGCAAGCTGTATGCGTACGGGCAGCAGGCGGAGTACTTTGACTTCGCGACGTGTCTTGGCCTGGTCAGGTATGGCACGTGGGATCGGAAGTTTGGGTGCGCGGTTGTGTTGAGCAATGCGGGCGCGGGGAGCAAGAGGATGCATGTGGGTGAGATGCACGCTGGGGAGAAGTGGACGGATGTGCTGGGGTGGAATGATAAGGAGGTGGAGATTGGGAGTGATGGGTTTGGAGAGTTCACTTGTGGGCAGTGCAGTGTGGGTATTTATGTGAACAAGGACGCCGAGGGAAGAGAAAAGTTCCTGGAGGAGTTGTAAGTTCTACTCTTTTTTGTTCCTCCCTCCCGCCTCACTCTGTTCACTCTCATGGCCTGAGAGAGCAGCCTCTGGGCTGGCGTGGACTCTATATCTGAGGCTAACGATTCACAGTGACAGCAACATTTACGAGCAGTGAGGCGGCGATCACGACACTAGAAACGGGGTGGAGGACACAGGGGTGAATTGTACGCAGCGTTTGCAGTCCACTATTTAGAGATTATATATACAGCAGAATATTATCAAGATTCGCCAGGGTGCCTCGTCTCCTTCTAGACAGGGCATCCCTCGGCAGGATAGTTACAGCTGGCGCCCATGCCGCCACCGCTGATGTTGACGTTCTCAAAGGTAAAGTCCGAGCAGCTGCCATCGCCGCAAAGGATGTAGATGTCGTAGGCGTCGTCTCCGCTCGCAGTGCCGGTGATGTCAATGAACTTGATGTCCGAGATGAGCACGCCGTTGGTTGGGTCGCCGTTTGGCCCGCCGTTGAGGTAGTCCTGCTGGACATCAAGGCCGTAGTCGGTGATGCCGGAGATGCTGATGTTGCGGTACGTGATGTCGGACACCTCGCCCGTGGTGTTCCAGTTCGTCTTGATGCGCGCGCCGTTGGAGGAGTTCACCAGGATCGAGTCCTCGATGAGCACGCCGCGCACGGTGTTGTTGGATTTTCCTGGGTGAATCCGTCAGTTATGTATGATCATTATCATGCATATGAATGAGAGAAAGACACTCACCTCCAACCGACCCAATAGACAGGCCGTGTCCACCCTGGCAGTACAGCCGGGAGACGGTGATGTTCGTGCCGGAGGTAGCAGCCCAGCAGTCCTATGTATTCGTCAGTTACGAGGAAACCCCCGACAAGCACCCATCTCAGTGAGGGTGATGGACTTACATCCTGGTTGATCACAGTGGTGTCCCGGATGGTGATAAAGTCCGAGCTAGCCACACCAAACCCGTCCGAGTTGTGCGCGGCAGCAAGGCCGTTGCTGATGGCGTTCGGCGCGTCGCCCTCGCTGTTATCCATGTGGATGTTCTCCAGCGTGACGTTCTGCGAGGACACAATGTCGATGCCGTGCACGGGCCAGTTCTTGATGTTGAGCCCGGAGAACGTGGCGTCGTACGTCGCCTTGATCATGACGAACCAGTTCGGCTTGGTGCCGCCGCCGTTCGAGCCCACGCCGTCCCAGTACGCCGACCCGTTGCCGTCGATGACGTGGCCCGCGGCGCCCGTGACGAAGATGCCCTTGCCGCCGACCTGGATCGGGTAGAAGTCCTTGATGGCCGTGACGCCCTCGAAGGTCGTCGTGCCCGCGAACGTGACCCGCGTGCCGTCCTGCAGCCCGCGCAGGTCGATGCTGCTGTTGTACGGCGCCGCGACGTCCTGCAGCGTGATGTCCGTGCAGGAGGCGACCGCGGCCGCGAGCTGGCTGTACTCGGTGACGGTGCACGCGGCGGAGGAGGAGGAGGAGGAGGAGGAGTTGGACGGGGTGGGGCCGCTGGAGCACGATGCCAGGACGGCCGGGATGGCCGCCGCGGCTAGGAGGAGAGAGTTCATGATGATGGCTGGATCAGTGCTGTTGTGATGTTCTCGGTATATCCAGGTAGGCCGGCCTAGTTGAAGATATACCAGTAGAGGGTGTATATCAGAACCGAGATATATCACGCATGGAACCTGGGTTAAGAACAACTGGGCTTTGATTCTTTTTATTTCATTGCGTCAACTCGCCCGAGTGGGCTCCCTATCAGCCTGTCCACAATATCATGCCGTAGTAGGGAGTACGCAGCCATTCCTCCCCACTAAAGCTGACAGCGAGCAACCCCGGAAGTGGTAATGTATCTGGAGACTCATGTCAGCCGCATCAGCGGCGCGACAAACAAATCGGGAAGTTGCCTTCGAATGCTCACTGTTGGGCGTGGCGAAAAGCTTGTTCGCATGCATACTTTGGGTGGAGGTTCGACGGGTACCCGATGCTTGCTAAATTACCATTCACTTCGGCCGTGTTCCTATTCATCTCCGCCAGCAGGAGATGCATCTCCAGTGGGTTGTTTTCCAGGGGCGTAAAACATGCCAAGTCTCTTGGCAAACGAGGGGGTTCCACCGCAAAGCTTGTGATGCTTGTTTGTCCTCGTCGTCCTGGGCGTTTTGCGGCTTTATTATGCAGAATGCGTCTGCTGAGGAAATTCGGAATCGTCTCTACAAAGTACATTTCGTAGTTGGGTCCTTTAGCCTTTTGCTCATATTACCGGAGGACCACCGATTTCTTCCTCGACGGAAGTGTTATGCAATCTGATTCCACCAATGCGGTTGATTTCTCGTCTTCCCGCACCGGGCTGTAGCTCCTGAAGTCCTCAAGCTGACCGACTCCCGATCCGAGGATGGACCTTGCGAGTCACCGCATCATCGGCCATATTTCCGGAGCAGCCGCGAGGCCACCTGTGGGCACACGGCACAGCTAGAAGTGGGAAGCGGACCGTCGGGCGCGAAGCCGACTGTGTTGCGATCTGTCATCGATGATCCAGGCCACCATTCACCCCCTTTGGACTTTCTACGTGCTCACATTAGCCAGCTGCAGATGGGCTGATGGGTCGACTGGAGGAACACATTGGCCCTTCCAGGTTTGCCCGGTGCCATTGGACATCTGTTTGGGACTACGGATAGCCAGAGCACACACACACGGGAATTTTTTTTTAAAAAAAAAAGAAAAACCGAGTACCAAGCCAGGCGCTTTCCCCTTCTGGAAGCATATTTTGTCATTACGATAATTTTCTGTCAAGAAGCTCGAGACCGTACCGTTCGGCCAGCAGTCTCGTCCTCGGCCTCGCAGCCAGAGTCATCACTTCCTGGGAAGACTTCCGGAGCCCGAGGTAGTGGGTGTGCGAGCGCCGAGATGTGCAACTCGTCTTCCTCTCCGTCGTCGCGGAGATCATCAGTACGGCGTGGCTCAGCAGGTTTTGAAGGGTGCTGCTATGGGCGCGTAACGGCACAATAGTTACGATATAGTTCAGCAGAAGGAGAGCACCTGCAGCGAGTTTCGCGAGGCTGGGAATTGGGACCAACACACGGGGCGGGTTGGCAGCTGAAGAATTCGACAATGGGGATTGCTGCTGTCTGTACTCGTTGATTTGTACTCGTTGATTACTGTTGGAGCTGATCAGGTCAGAGCTCTATGTTCATGAGGTACGTCTTTCAGCCGGCGGATATCGTGAAGCGTGACCGGAGCTGGGAACATTGTCAACCCCTGCCACCCAGACTGAATAAGTTCTTTTTTACAATTACTTCACGAACCTCAACCACAACCATAAATTCGCTACCTAACCGAGAACGACATTTCAAAAGGACAAAAGACTTGGATGTAACATCCTGCGATCCAGGGATTTGTTAAAAGATCCATTCATCTATGATCTTACCACGGCCTAGCCCCCTCATCCCTCAAACCGCCTCTACATCGGGGCGCCTTCCTTATCAGTCATCTAGTGCACGCGGCATGACAGAAATGTATCTCGCCATCGATCTTGATCCCGGCGACCCTCTCGCGGAACTCCATCACTTCTTGACATCGTGCATCCGCAGGTTCCGTGCAGCCGGGAGGCCCCCACGAGTGGGCATCACCACGGTTGCCTCAACAGACAACAGCTCGTTCTCGCACAATCAACGCAGCTTACCACAAGCTAGATGAGTGGAAACAACTGATTTGATCTAGTATAGTCCCATTGTGTATTTTGGTGCAGACTAGCTGAAAAGCGGACAACTGACTTGAAGTGACACAGTCCTTCAGTGTCTTTGACAACTTACAAAGCGTCCTCGGGACTTCAACTGCTGATACAAGGAATGGCAGAGGACAATCCTCACATAATGCTATTGTCCATGCACAACTTTTCTCTAAGGATCATTGTTGTCACTATCATGGTACCGTAATATAAATACCCGCATGCTTCAACGTCCCAGCAACATAATTCCTCTATCATTACACACACATCTCATACACAGTTCTCGAGTTCACAACTAAAGACTGGAAAACACTTATTCCCACCATTACGCCCACTACTTCAACATGGAATACTGGCTCACAGATCAGATAGGTCGCGACGCGTTTGATGAGATCAAACCTGATGGGCTGATGGACGGCTTCATCCTCTGGGCCGCCTTGTCCAGAATTGTCGTGGCTTTCCCAGGGTCCATTGTGGTTAATCCCTCCCACGTGTTTATGGCTCTCAAACATGCCCCCCAGATGCTAGAAGGGATCGCGCAGGCTATCAGCTCCGCAGACGAACAGGCAATTATCCCCTTGAATCATGGCGGGGTGCACTGGGTCCTGGCCATTGTCCACAACACCACTGGAACTGTCCGGTATTACGACTCGTCGCTCGCTTCGAAGCACGAGATGCAGGAGATGGTGAGGCAAATCCTGCCCACCCACATCACGTACACTCACCACCATTACAGGTCGCCCCGGCAGCCGGCGGGTAGTGTCCATTGTGGCGTTGGTACTTTTCTCAGCGCGCTACAGGTCCTCATCGACCCTGCGCTTACAGACATTAATATCAATGCTCATACTATGTACTGGCTGACTGGTCGCGCTATGATTCTGGAATTGTGCTCCGCTAATACCGACGAACCTGACTTGATCCGTGATGTCGACGCAGCCATCAGAAAGGCGATGATCGAGGCCAAGCAGAACTCCACTGACATTGTGGGTGAGCAGACCAACGTGGCTGAGCTGATATTCAGCTTCGAGATTATTCAGCAAAAGATTGGATCCAAGGAACACTCTACGAAAATCACTCAAGTGCTGGAGCGCTTACGGGAAATTGCAGGCTTCATAATGGGTTAATTTTTGAGGTGAGTCAGAAGATGCGTAGGAGTAGCACTTTCTCTCGATACGCTGTAGAATATAGACAATATCTCCAAAACGAGCAGCCCAAATTGGCAAACGTGAAGATTGTAATTTATGTGAACCTGTGAACATACGACCCAGTCTGTGATTGGATGACTACTCCGCCCGCCTACCAGAACAGTCCAGAAATAACAGACCGTGAATGTGAAAATGTCGGACTTGACGTGAATATTAGCAATCTCAGGGCTTGCAAGCAGGAGAGAAGGGGACTTGGAGAGGGGAGACTGGACAAAGATGGCTTGTAGATTTATGAAAAACCACCAGCGCAAAGCAGAGCAGAAGGAAGAGGATCATCTCCATGTACCGACCTGCCTAGATAGTCACCAATCATGAACGTGTGAGGGCTGTCACTGTACGTCACGACCGAAGTAATTGGATTCCAGGAACATTGCTAGCAACTGAAAGGCGTCCCCAGAGTCCCATCTCTATATGCCACTACAATCCCATCAACCGTCACATACATGCCCGCCACACAGATAAACGCCCCCGCCAAAATCGTCAGCACACACAGCGTGGTCATCACCCACGACCGCCGAAACTCACTCTTGCCCAGCCCAAAGTGGTACGCATCAAACAGCCAAAAGAAGCCCGCAATCCCGTACGTGTACCACGACGCAAACAGCGACGCCGCAATCCCAATCAGGTAGTTGAAGATCGGCACGCCAATGGCCAGCACAAACGCCGCGCCGTTCGCCACCAGCACCAGCGCCACCCACACGGCCCACCCCAGCACCGTGTGCGAATGCAGGTGGTGCTGCTGCGAGCGCGAGCGGCGGAACAGCCGCACGAACACCAGCTTGGCCGCGGTGTGCGAGTACAACGAGCCGGCGATGAGGAAGTTCGGGATCGCGAGGCCGTACGCGGCCTTGGCCCACACGGGCGGCAGCGAGCTGAAGGACGGGCTCGCCACGCCCGCGCCGAGGTAGTAGTAGGTGACCACGGCGAAGATTATGTAGAAGCTGGTCGAGAAGCCCTGCAGGGTGTAGGCGGCCTTCATGGCGCCGCGGGGGTCCTTCATCTCGGAGATGAGGATGAAGAACATGAAGTGGCCAGCGTAGGCGAAGACCGGATTGGTGACGGAGCCGAAGGCGGTGACGAACGTCGCGTCGCCCTTGGCGATATCGATGGTGCGATCCGTCGCTGGGTAGCGCCCGGCGCCGACCATGCCAACGATGCCGGCGAGGAGGATGGAGAGGACGGCGAGGATGGACAGCCAGGAGAGGCGGTCGAGGGTGCGCGGCAGCGAGAAGAGCAGGACCGGGACGGTGAAGATGCCGGTGTAGAGCATCGCGCAGAGCTTGCTGTCGGTGAGCACGGCGAGGGCGGTCTGCCCCGCGATGAGCTGGCTGCCGGTGCCGAAGATGGCGAAGATGATGGTGCCGGCGGCGAGGATGTCGCGGCCGATGGGGCCGAAGAGGAGCATGCCTGCGTCGCCCATGGAGTGCACTTGCAAAAATTGTAAGCTCTAGAGACTGAGACACCTATGTATGGTGAGCAGAACACATCTTACCTTGTGGATGCCGCAGTTTGAACTCGATCAGCAGCCAGCTCGTGAAGGTTGCGAAGATGCCCAGGAAGAGGATGATGACAACACCGGGGACCATGCCCACGACCGCAAGACTGGATGGCAAGCTGAGCATGCCGTTTGACACAATCTCCGCGATCATGAGTGCGCTCACGAGTTGCCAACTCATGGTCCGATATTGGATCTGAAGGGACTCAAATCAGCTGGAATGCCCCCATCTGCCATCCATCGTTCGGAAGTCTGGAAAGGTGTTCGTACCTGTGCGCCTTCTTCGTTCCCGAATACGTCTTCTGCAGAATCATACTGGCCCCTCGCCGTCGCGGCAGACACATTTCCAGTCTCATACTCTGTGCCGGGCTGGTAGCCCTTCCACTCATATCTTGTGGCCATTGCCTTGCCTCGCAGTCGCGCACGCTTGCTCGCGAACTTAGAAGAGCGTTGGCAGAAAAAATAAGAGAAAGTGAACGCCAATTCGACGGTCCCGAAGAGATAGATGCACGGGGTTCTTAGCGCAGAGCTACCTTGCTATAGGGGATCGCCGGCAAGGTTACACCGGAAATTCCCATGCCGATTTAGACGAGAGATGGTGACAAGGTGTGTGTGCCACCCCGACCAAGCTAGAGCAGACGCTTGTGGAAGAATTGCGGTCGGAACCAATGAGACTTGCCCTGCCTGCATGATGCTTCCTCTTTTTCGGTCATCAATTCGCAAAGATACAGTCGCTGGTGGCTTATCATGGAGGTTGTCGGCGCGGCCCTTGTGGCGGCAAGGTTGAAGATAAGACACAGGAGCCCGGGGCGTAGGGTCGCTGATTTGACTGTTCCCATGGATAATGCGCAGCGCTACTCCGACTTATTTAGATGCACTCAAACCTTGTTAGTCGGCGCGCACCTCTCCAAAATGCCACACAAAGCATAAGGTCTGTCTTCCAGGACGATTGGGCCAAGAAGAAAAAACCCGCACACACACACACACAAAAAAAAAAGGAAACAAGGGAGGGACTCAATTCCGTACACAGCTGCAACAGCTTGTTCCCTTCCGGACTTCAGTCTCGAAAGAGGACCACTTCTTCTGCCACACGTGTGCCATGAGTGGCCTTCGGAGTCGGCTGATTGATCAGACAGCGTACACTCCGCCAGGCATCTCCCCCAACCTCAGGGAGGCTGCAATTCGACCACATTTCGGGTCCTCATGGTACACCAGTATACCCTCCCGGCTCCTGAATTGTGGCGCGTTTCTCGCCACTTTTCCCCCGCAACGCATGAGGCTCCTCGGCCAGGTGGCTCATGCCTTCTGCCAGGAGCAGGAACAGCATCACGCGTCCACACCACGCTGAAGATGCGTATGTAACGCTCGTCCGAGACATGGCCTTTCTACCTCATTTCCCGACAAGCAATAGCCCACACGGTCAGATAAGTGCCTCACACAGTCGGGCCAGCCGTTCCCGCCTGGTCGTTGACTTGCCTCTTATGAGTCGCCCTGGGCCACGCATTCTTCCAGTCTGTGAGCGCAGTGGATATACACCTTGATCATCTTTCGAAGTTCGGCCAAATCGGAGGACTTCTCCTGTTCAACTTACCAACAAAGAACCCACCCACGCAAGAGGGCACACAAGGCACGGCAGGAGCTTCTGGCGCGGAAGGGCTATACATAGACCTCTGATGGCTGCTTGTTGAACGACAGAACCTGTCCTCCCGACAACCACAAGTTGGCCGCTTGCTAGCGAGCATGCAGCCTCTGGAGAGGGAGTTGTAGAAATGGCAGGAATTTCTGGCACGAAAGGGGCACACAAGGCCCTTGGTTGGCTGCTTGTTGAATTGCAGGACCTTTGCTCCTGACAACCACAACCTTTTCCGCTGGATGGCGGGCATGCACGCACCAATATAACAGCAATGAATACTTAATCGTGACAAGGGATGTCAGGAACGATGGTGTCTGGAACGATACGATGGTGACGAACAAGGTATCACCGAGCAGTATCAGCCTTCAGCCTTGCATCTGACCGGACGAGATGATCCGGTCTCAACATCCAGACATTCTTTCGAAATGCTTTTGGCAAAACACATCGCAACTAATCTGTCGACTGAGATAACATCAGCCCAAAATTTCAACTTTAAGGACGTCGAATGCGACTTTCAGGCGTAATTTTGTCTACTCTTTCCCCACACCACCTTCAACTGAGCACGCCGTCTGGTGCTCAGAACACATATGCTTGCTCATTCAGAGCCTCATCTGCTCCTTATATCATCATTTGGTTTGTCTCAGTTGAAAATTAATGATCCCATATGCCAAGTTGAGGCGCCCGCATGCAAGGCACAGCGACCTTCCCCGCGCTGGGGAATCATCAGCCGACGGTAAGCGCTGATCGTCCCGGGCCGTGATCAGCGGCTGTTCCCGACTACACCTCTTCAGTTGCTTCCTCCGCAACAGCTCTTTCGCAACTCTCCAGAGCAGCCTTGCTACAAGGTCTGCCGCTCACCATGAAGTGCTTGAGACCAATTGCGCGGCACACTCTCCGGAGAAGCTCTCCGAGGTGTCTGCGAGCTTTCGCGACCGCTTCAGACGCCCCGGGCCAGCAGCAGTCATCTTTCGACAACCACGTCAAGATAGTCGAGGTCGGCCCCCGTGATGGCCTCCAGAACGAGAAGACGGTCATTCCGCTGGCCACCAAAATCGAACTGATCGAGAGGCTTGCGAAGACGGGCCTGACGACGATAGAGGCCGGCTCATTCGTCTCGCCGAAGTGGGTTCCTCAGGTACGCTGCTCACCTTGAAGCCCGCACTTGCCCACTACCATTCCGCGCTCCCTGCAGCCCCCGGAATATGCCAACACGTAGCGCATGAAACAATAGATGGACAGCTCCAACGAGATCCTGCAACACATCCTGACGACACCCATCCCGTCTCAACGCCCAATCACCTACTCCTTCCTCGCGCCCAACCTCAAAGGCCTCGCCAACGCCACCGCCCTCCTCCACGCCCACCCCACCGCCTTCGCCCCCGCGCCCCCGCCCCCGGACACCACCAAGCCGGCCATCGAGCTCGCCGTCTTCGCCGCAGCGACCGAGTCCTTCACCCAGAAGAACCTCAACTGCAGCATCGCCGAGTCGCTCGACCGCTTCCGCGCCGTCATCGCCGCCGCCAAGAAAGAGACCACCCAGACGAACGGCGGCGGCGGCGGCGGCGGCGGGCCCCTCCGCGTGCGCGCGTACATCAGCGTCGTGCTGGGGTGCCCGTTCGAGGGCCGCGATGTCGACCCGCACCGCGTCGCCGCGATCGCCACGGACCTGCTCGAGATGGGCGCGGACGAGATCGCGCTGGGCGACACGACGGGGATGGGCACCGCGCCGCGCACCGCGGCGCTGCTCGCGGGCATGGCGGCGGCGGGCATCCGCGTGCGCGAGGACGTCGCGATGCACTTCCACGACACGTACGGCCAGGCGCTGGTCAACACGGTCGTCGCGCTGGAGCACGGGATCCGCACGTTCGACGCGGCGGTCGGCGGGCTCGGCGGGTGCCCGTACAGCCCCGGCGCGACGGGGAACGTGGCGACGGAGAATGTGGTGTATCTGATGGAGAGCCTGGGGATGAAGACGGGCGTGGATCTGGATGCGGTCGCGGAGATTGGGCAGTGGATCACGGGCGAGATTGGCAAGGCCAATGATAGTGCCGTTGGGAAAGCTGTGTTGGGCGCGAGGACGAGAGCGTGAAGGCTCTCGATCGATGGTGTTGTCCGACGTGTGGGCCTTGTTCGTTTGGAAGGGATTGGCCGGGCTCCCTTCTACGGCCGAGGAGAGTGGGCTTGCTTGACTACCTTGTCACTCCTGGCTAGGTATGTCGTTGTCATCCTCAAAATGCTCATGCTGTTGTTTGCATTTTTATATCTGCCACTTTTCTTTCTGTTTGTGAACTTGTTTTTTCTCTGTTTTGTTAGCATTTATGGCAACAGACTTTTCATGACTGACAAAGATGTCTCTACATCTGTACTGGTCTGACTGCCAGCTGCTGCTATGCATATTGCTTCATGTCTTGGCAACAAGCCTCCTCGACTGCAAGTCTTTTTAGCTCATGGAGTACAAGCCACAGCACAAGCAAGGCCTGACAATCCACATTGGTTTCAGCAGAAGTGATGGAGAATGCCAGGCTGTGCTTCAGCACTGCCATCTCTAAGAAGCTGTCCCCTTGGGATGAAAGACTGCCTCACTCACACGCCTTATCACCCACAAGCCTTTCTACCACCAGTCTTCAACCATGGGTGGGCCTTCTGACCACAAGCCTTCCCAGCCACAAGCATTTTCAACTAAAGGCCTTCTCATCAACCATAAGCCTTCTCAGTCTAAGCCACAGCATAGGCCTTAGGCACTCCCTAGTTGTGATATCGGGTGTGATGGAGAATTGATTGTACAGGATCCGGGTAACCGGATGCCTTCTTTCCACTGCGTATGGCCTCAGCCATACGCAGTTTCAACCATCTCAACCCCAGGACTTCTCACTATGGACTTTCTCCAACCCTCAGTGGTCGCGGAAGTTGCGATCAAGGACACCTTGCTGCTGCATCCAGGTAGCTTGAGACCTTCCTCAAGTGTGACTATCAACTCTGAAGCTGTGAGAGACCAAGGGCATCTGGCTTCCTTTCTTCATGCTCGCTGACTGCTGTATCCATGGTGATGACAGGCTAGGACAGCTGGTTGCCTCCCTTCATCTTGGCCGTCCAGTCCCTGGTGATGATGGAGTTGGCACAGCTCCCAACCTGCTCCATGCTGACTATCCACTCCATGGCAATGACAGTGCCACTGGCCAGGGCCCAACATCCTCGAGGATGTCTGGCACGTTCAGAGCGCTGACACAGCAAGCTGCACACAGAAAACTCTGCAGCTCCTTTGAAAAGCAGCAATCCAATCTTTCACCCTTCCACTTTATAACCTACAACCTCCAGCCAGCAACTCCAGGTGCTATCCAACTACAGCACCTGGACAGACCCAACTCTAGAGGTATACTCGTCCATCCTCATCCACCAGCTTGTCAGGGAGTGTCAAGTCACCACTCTTCTGTCCAGGTTCCAGACAAGTCAGTCAATGTGCCCTCATCCTCTTCTGACTGTTTGCCTCTTCCTGTTGACTGATCTTTGACTCCCAGGGCCTCACTCCTGCTTCTTGTGGAACAACACCCAACTCAAGCCACAAAGCCTTTGCTCATCTTTCAGATAAGTCAGTCAATGGGCCCTTATCCTCTGGCTGTCTGCTTGTTCCTTGTAACTGGCTATTGACTTACAGCCCCCCCCCCCCCGTCCAGCTCTCACGTGAATACTTCGCAGTCTTCCGTTCCCCGTGTGAAGGAGTTCCATACGATAGCATTCGTGCCCGACCGTCCATAATGGGAAGCTCCGTGTCCACGCTGCAGCCACCAGAGGGGCTAGCGACAGTCTGCCCGGAAGCGCACGAGATGTTGCACAGCGCGTTCCTCCTTCAGCCATGCGCCGTTCCAGGGGACGTCAAGAAGATGCTGAAGGTCATACTCTCACAGCACCGGGAGTGGATGGCGCGATTCCGGGAAATCGAAGCCGCGCCCACCGATGATCTCAGCCCTGAGGAGGCTGACAAGCGAGCAGAGGAGCTGCACCTGCTAAGATTCATGTTGCAAACGATGAACGGGGTTAGTGATCGCTTCCAGCACCAGAGCATCGCTGAACAGGTGGCAAACGTCGCCAATGTTTATGGGGTCGTTAAGAGGTTGCAATCGGGCCTTACAGCCTCAACATCACCGGCCGGCCCCAGCCAAAGCCCTACTGCCGACGCTGCTGCTGCTGCTGCTGCTGGTACTGCTGAGGGTGAGTCAGCAGAGCCCCCTGGCGACGACGACGACGAGCAGCCCGCAGAGACCACCACTGCTGCCCTGACCACTTCGCCCCGCCCTCTTACCCTGGCCGAGCGCAAAGATCTTTACCACTCACGTCCGTTCCCTGGCACTGCATCCGCACCTCGAAAGTCAAAGAAGAAGAAGAAGAAGAAGTCAAAGTCCCGCAAGAAGACAAACTCTCCAGAGCCAAACCCCCAAGAGCCAACGACTTTGCTCACTTCCTCGTCCGACGACAGGTACCGTCACCTCACCGACGCGCAACGCCAGAACCCCTTCTTCCTCCTGTGGCCCGAAGGTCCTCCTCGCGACCAGCCTCTGAACGTCACCTTCCAATCCTGCGATCTCCCAGAGCTTCCTCCCGTCTCCTCGCCTCCCTGCAAGTTTCCTCCCAGACGTCACTCACCATCTTCCTCCATTGCCGCGTCTCACGGGTCTTCGCGTCCTTCGTCCGCAACTTCCGTCGACCCATCCGATCAGCTCTCTTGTTTCGCACAACAGCTCTTGGATCTGCGACGCAACACCACCCCTTACGTCCCAAGTCGACCAGGTGCATCTTCCATCTTTTCCGATCTCCCCCAGAGCACGTCTTCCCACACCGAAAACCCCAGTCCGTGGTTTCCTGATCCCCAAGCTACCAACCAAGAAGCGTCAAACAACAGCACCGACGAGATGGCCCCGAGAAAGAACAACAAGCGCAATGCGTCCGACCTCCAGGACAACGAGATCCTGAACCGTCGCTCCGAGCGACGCGGTGGGATCGCCCCCGAGTTTCGCGGCCTCGGCGAGGAGCATGGCACGTCGCCAGAGGCGGCGCAACCCACGGCTGCCACTGACGCAGTGGCCACACCTCCTGCCGCCGCGAACACACCCGTTCGCAACACGCGCTCCTCGCGCCGCGTGACCTTCGCCGCCACCGTCGCCGACCCCTCTCCCAGCTCGTTCTCTTCTCGCCCAACGCAGCCCGCCACGCCTCCCCGCTCGTCGTCGGCGGAGCCGTCGTCATCGTCGTCGTGGGGCTTCCAGCCCGACGGCTCGTGGACGGAGCCGCCCGTTGAGCCGTCGGACGCCGAAGTCCCCTACTTCGGCGTTCCGGTCGTGCGGCGCTTCAATGCGCAGGAGAGAGCGGCGGGGGCTCGCATCCGCGAGACCGAGGGTCGGAACTATGACCCGCACGCGCCGCACCTCGTCGCGCGCCAGACGGAGATGTATGCGCGGAGACTTGCTCGCAACATGGAGCAGTTCCCCACGAGTAACGTGCGAGGCGCGGAGGAGGAAGAGGAGGAGGTTGCTCCGGCTGAGGACCGCGGCATGAACCTGGACGGCGCTGTCGACCACGAGGAGGCCCCTGCGGCCGCCGACTCGCCCAGCCGCGAGGAGATCGAGGAGGAGCGCACCCGCGCAGCGCTCGAGGTCATGTCCATCCGCAACATCTTGAATCCGACCGCCCCCTCGCGTCTCCAAGCAACTGCCTCTGCCAGTCGGTCTTCTCCCCGTGCCAACACCCAGCCCGAGTTTCGCCCCACGCCTGCTGTCGTCGACGCCCCCGCGGCCCCGTCCGCTCCCACCGGCGCTTTCTCGCGGCCTCCAATCTCTGCTCTCGCCTCGTACGCTGCCAGCTACTTGTCGTCGTCGTCGTCGTCGTCGCACCGCTCCGCTGCCGGCCCCTCTTCCCAGCTCGCCCGCGCCCGCACCGTTTTCGGCCCCGTGGTGCCACCCCAAGCCCACCGCGCCGCACATCCCGCCGCCGCCGGCCCTTCTTCGAGTCGCGCTCCTCGTCTCGCCGTCGCCGGATCGCCAGTCGACGATGACATCTTGCCAACCCCCGAGGTGCCCGAAGGCGCCTCCCCAGAGATGCGAGACTTCGCGCAGGTCCTCGTGAGTCACCTGGACGCGACTCGCACGGCTCGCTTGGCTTCGACGGGTGGTGCTGCGCCTGTTCAGGAACCCAACAACAACAACCGCAACGCCGCTGGCCCCGCTCGCCCTGCTGGCGTGGTCGCTCCCCGCACCCCTACCGAAATCAGGCAGTCTCATGACGAGTTCATGGCCGAGCACCGACGTCACTTTGCCTCCGTCGCACCCAGCATGTACGCCTTCGTCAACGGCGGCCCCCTCCTCAGCCGCGCCGAGGAGGCCCGCGAGGAGCGAGCGGCTTTCGTCCGCCGTCTGGCTGCCGACAACGCGCGCCGCATCGCCGCCGCCGCTCCCCGCCGTGCGGCCGAGCAAGCCCGCTCCGAGGCGGCGTTCAGCGCAGCCCACCCGGAGCCGCTGGCCACACACGATTCGTCTCGGTGGGCCAGCATGGACGGCGTCCCGTCGCGCGGCTGGTGGACGTACGTGACTGACGGCGAGATCATGGGCCGCGCCGCGGCCATTGCCGCGGGCGAGGAGCTCGAGTCGCTCCCGCCTCCGGGTGCGGTCGCCATGCAGCTGTTCCAGGGCGTGATCTTCCGCGATGGGCGGACGCCCACTTGTGCTGAGGAGGCCGCTGCCACTCCCCGTCCAGAGGTCGGCGTGCATTATTACTCGCGCGGCAGTGACGTGCACTGCCCACCCGGCACTGGCCAGCGCTGCGCTGTTTGTGGCTACATTCATTAGGGACGTAACTCGACGAATAGCCATGTTGCGACCGCGGGGATTGCGTGTAGCTTTTCCTCATTGAGAGGCTGACACACGGGCTGGGAGCTTGTTTGGATTTCGGTTGGGAATTCCGTCTGAGCTCGGGATTGTATGATGATAAGGTGCGATTTGGGTTTCTTTACGCAATCGGGACGGACGATTGGTGTGGTGTGCTTTTCTTTTATTCGGCTCTCGGTCGACTGTTTTCTCGACATAGTTCGCACGCAGCACACATACGACGCGACAGCAAGGCGAGAGGTCCTTCATAATTGGAATGGCTATTCGCACGGACGAACAAATATACAGCAGGCTTTGTGTGTCTTCTTTCTCGTCGATTACTTTTCCGACAGCACACATGGAAGACATGGCCTAAGCAGGCTTTCATGAAGAAGAGAGCATGCGTTCCTGCTGAAGAAAATAGGCGGAACGGTCTTGTGTCTCTTCACTTTCGTCGAATTTTCTCTCGACATACTATCACTCAAGGAGATAGTAGAGCAAGGCTTCTTCCATGAAGGGAAAGGAGAATTCGTTGCGACAGAACACAACTACGAAGATTCGATGGTCATTTTGACGGACAGATTCATCCTCTTGAGGAAGCATAAGATGGTATTTGTTGCTTGGTTTCGGGCGATGCTCCGTCTTTGGTCGCGAGACCGTGCAAGTCGGCATACGCGTCTGTTTGTTGTGGGGTTGTTAGGTTGTGCTTTTCGTGCCGCTTGCTCTGACTGTCTTGGGGGAGACGACAGGAGCTTTTGGCCTGTGCGACGCACGACGAACCGAGCCTTCAACTTTGGTGTCTTGTGGGAGCATCGTGTCTGAAATGGCGACGGTGCAGCATAAAGGAACGAAAACACCAAAAAAGGAGAGAGGGTTATGGTTGACTCCAGTCGCAGGCACATCTCGAGTGTTTTGCACAGGCTGCTGCGAACGAAACATCATGACTGAGTAGGAGCTGCGAAGCATCGAAGATCATGGATGTATGGGAGCGGCAGACCTTGGAGAGAGATGGCGGGAACCGAAAACCACCAAAAAAAGGAGATTACTGAGAGAATCCCGGGTGGAATGACGGAGGCGTACACACGCGCAGAAACCTTCTGCGCATGGTTGTGGAACTTGCCCTCTGAGATGGAAGCTTGGGAAAGAAAATTGGTAGGATAGATTCACTATCGGGGCGGCTGGACTTCAGTGACCGGCTTGCTCGTCCGAGAATGGGATTCGATGACTACCTGAATTGTGAGGGCTGCGTACGGAGTACAAAATCTGTGATGTCAATGACATGTGCGTGAGGTCCTGGGATGGAGCTCTTACTTGATATGTGTTATGGTCTATAGGTAAAGTTGAATGATGTTTTCTTCACGTGTTCGTGTCGGGTTCTGAAATAATCTCATACTGTCCGCGGTTGAGCGGCGATATTTTTCAGACAGTGTTCTCACGCCACCTGTCCTTCTATCTATCTAAGTACTTAGTCGTAGTCTACCAGACCTTGGCAGCCTCGCCCTCCTGGGTATCTTTCGCAAATGTAGCAGCCACAATCCACGGGAAACACGCCGTCGCTTCCTGATACACCTTGACCATCTCTGCGCCCGCCTTAATCTTGCCCCAGCTTACCGCCTCGTCGGGCCTCGCCCCGGCATCACTGCCATCAAACTCCTGTGCCGTGTTGATATACACGGCGTAATCAGCCCCGTTCCGGAACAAATTCGCATTCGCAATGTGATGCTTCACAATCCCTCCTCCAAGAATCACCATCCCGCTCCGCTTCGCCCGCACGGCAATAGTGTTGATCCGGCGAATATCCTTGTTGATATCGACAATCAGCTCCCTCGGACTGCACTTGAACGAGTGGAAGTACAGCATATCGCCCAAACTCCCGTCCGTGAGCGCCGGGCAAAACACCGGGATGCGGTTCTTGTACGCCCAGTAGTACACCGACTCCTCGTTGTTGATCTCCTTGCCCAGCCGCGCAATGATGCTCGACGGCGTCCACCACAGCCACCCGTCCACCTCCTCCCCGTAGACATCGACGTGCTTCCCCGCGACGCGGCTCGCCTCCTGCTCCTCGAGCATCCTGTCGAAGATGGGGATGATCCAGTCCTCGAACTTGCAGTAGTTGTCGTTCGGCACGATCAGGTTCCCGATGCGGTTCTGCCCCTTGCGCCGCAGGTCCGCGCCGCGCTGCGCGCTGAAGGAGCCCATGTAGGTGCGCCCGAGGCACTTGATGAAGTCCTCCTCGACGCCGCCGGCGGTCGTGACGACCGCGGAGACGTGGTGGTGCTTGACGAGGCTCTTGAGGTAGCCGCGGAGCCCCGAGGAGATCAGGTTCGAGGTGTAGCCGAGGAAGACGGTGGTGCGGGCAGAGGGGTCCGACGGGTCGCGCCAGGCGCGCATGTGATTGATGATGTCGACGGCCTTGGCGATCTCGGTCGCTTGGAAGCCCATGTGCCGCATGCTGCTGAGGATGTCGTCCACGCGGAGGGGGTGGGGCAGGTCGTAGGGGTCGGTTTCGTCGACGGGGGCGCTGGTGGGGAGCTCGGAGGTGACGAAGACGGCTTCCTTGGCCTTTGTATCTTCAGTTGGTTCCTCCATTCTTGATCTATGTGCCTCGGTGGTGGATGGATCACGAAGGTTTGAGATGTTGAAGTGGTGATGAGGGAGGTGTGAAATCTATCTACTTAGTAAGGCCACTCGCTGATTGTCACTGTTTGGAAGTTTCACACTCAGATAACAGTAGGTAGGCACAGATATACTGACAGCTTTCGTAGTCAATTTCTGAACGGTCTGAAAACCTTGGATGCTTGAGTGAGGTGAGGTCTGGTGAATTCGATTCTGAATAATCCTTGCCCCTAATAAGGAAACCCCAGGGCGTGGCATTAGCTGTGCATCCCGCCGAAAAGTCAAAACCTTGAAACTCAAAAATTGCAGTTCGGAGATGCACGCGAGCGCGGCAATCGGCAGGGCTGGATGACAGAAGTACCTTCGTACCTTGAATTCTGCGGATTGGTCACGACTAGCGCCACACAGGGGTCGCAGGGATACCTTGTCGCAAACCAGCAGCGCCTGTGTGCCGCAAAGACGCCCCTGCAGTTTGAAAGGTTGCCTTGATTGTGACGCTAAGACCGATGGAGACTAGCATCCACGGATTAGAGCCCTGCAAACCGGCCGCATGGGTACGCGGACACTGTCAGCACTGCCTGATGCCGGGCTGTGAGTGGACTGGTCACTTCTTCCGCGAACCACCTTCAATCTTCAATTGAACCTCGACTCATCACTTCGCATCTCGGCCTTAATCCCCCGCGCACCACGTCTTGACACCGATCAACACCCTCCAATCTGTCCTTTTGCCATCGATTCACCCTTCGATCGGGATTTTGAGGTGTCGCTCCGCGCGGCAGACCATCTGGACACTGCATTAGCCGACCGCTGATTGTGGAATCACTCACACACCCCTCCACTACCGAACGGATACAGTACACAGTATTCCGTAAACCACCAACACCAACACCACCACCACGCAACGCCACGCCACGCCAGTCAGTGGATTGGGCCCGCGTCTACCAAAAGGTGGCACTCCGCTGAAGTCGGGTCGGGACCATCCACCACCGCCAGACTCCCTCTGAAAGGCACAATCGAAATGCCCGTGGACTTCGACTAAGCGTCAACCTACTACCGCCAACAGCCTACGCGTGCGACATCACTTTATCAGGGTCAGGTCCATTATTTACCTAAGGCCATCGTGCCAGATGCCCCAAGTGTCTGGGTCTGGAGATATGTACGCTGAGCACCTTTTCAATACTGAATGTCGTTTCAACACTGTCAACTCCACTTGCTAGTCGTCATTCCCAACCAGTACCGCATGTCTCGTGTCCGGGCAAGTCTTCTTCTCCACTGCCGCAATCCACAGTCATCCACACTGTCTGAACATTTCGTTACCAAATCCTCTTCTTCGCGCCGCTGCACCTCTTCTTCCTCACCAGCCAAGAGCAACTCGCCGCTACATCTGCAGCTTGCACCTGTGCGCGGCGACGACCCCTCCTCTACATCTCTGCTCCACTGTGTTGTTCCTCCTTTCCATTTCCTCATCCCAGTCTGTCGCTGCGCATCCCACGTCCTTCATCCCCCACGCTGGTCGGTAGTCTACCGACCATGCGACCGAACCACTACCGTCCCGCAGGTCGAGGCTACGACGCCCGCCCGCGCGCACCGAGACTGCCGCCCCTAGATACAGATTTGTACCGAGATGATTTGTACAGTTCACCTGCTCAACCACCGAATGACTACAGGTCCCGATACAACCCCCGCTACGACGACCGCCGCACCGATGACCGCCGTTCGCGCTCGCCCAGAGAAAGGTCCCCCGACCGACTTACCGACCGTGGCTCTCAGTATGGCGACGCCGATCGTCGACGCACCTCTGCGGAGGTCAGGAACAGCGCGTCGGCATTCACCACTAATCGTGACAATTTCCGCGAGCCCTTGACCGGCCGCGAGCCCCCTCGCGCACCCAAGGCCTACATGGGCGGGGATCCCCCTAGTGGGCCACGCGGTGGTTTTGCTGGCGACTTCCGGGGCAGAGGCCGTGGTCGAGGCGGAAGAGGAGGAGCAGGACCAGGAGGTTGGCGTGACGACAGCAGAGATCGCGGCCGCGAACGAGATTTTCGAGATCGAAGAGATGATCCGCCACCATTTCGGAACGAGCGGAGTAGGGAACGTGATGTCGACTGGCGCCGCGAGAGGGATAGTTTCCGCGGCCGACGAGCATCACCAGGCCCGAGAAGGTCGCCTCCTGGCAGAGACTTCCGGGAACGCGAACTTGCAATAGCGGCTGATGGTGTCAGACGAGGTTCGAGAGATGGTGGACCCCTTAGTGCAGGGTCTTCATCATCCGATCCTCCGTTTGCTGCGCAGTCCTATCGTGGCGGCTACCGTGGTCGCGGTTCCATCCGCGGTCGAGGAGACTGGGACCGTGGCCGAGGACGTCCCTTCATAGATGACCGACCTGACGCTCGATTTAGGAGTAGATCGCAGGAAGGCCAAGGCCGTTGGGGACCTCGCGACCGGGACGAGCGCGACATTCACCACACCGATGCTCGTTTGCGCGAAGGCCCACGAGAGGAGCGTGAACTCTTTCCGAACCGCGACCCTCCGCGCGACCCTCGTGATACTACCGACCGCAATGTGCGACCAAAGGTCGACCGACAAGGCTCAGTGGTCAATGAGTCCTCGGCCCCGTCCACCGTCAAGGCCATCACTCCTCCGCTTGCCCCCTCTGCTCCCATGTTCGGCTCTGTGCGGCCTCCACCCGCATCCGATGCTCCAAAAGCTCCGCCAACTGGCCCTCGTGCTCTAGAAGATCGTCAGGACCGACCCGGTCCGGCCGCCCACTTTGGCGGCGAATCTTGGGCACCTCCGTCCGGACCCGCCAACTCCATGAGTCCTACGATCCCGACAGGTCCGCGTGCACAAAATGTCAACAACCAGCCGGCCCTAGGCCCCCCTCAACAGGGACCGAAACAACCTCGTCCGTCTAGCAGACAATGGATCAACCCAGCCATTGCTACAAAAGGTGCCATGAAGGCACCTGATTCGCCCAAGATCAACCGGTCCCAAAGTTTTGCATCACCAACAGCTCGTCCATTTGGACAGCGCCCTGACACCTACTCGAATCGGCAGAATGGCGACTTCCGACGGCCTCGCAGTAGTGGTGCGGGAGCCGAAGGTGAGGGTCTGCGCCCGTTGACGATTCCGGAGACTGACGCGAGGATCGAGCGTGGGACCCAATCAGCACGCGCTTCGATCGATCGAGAGACGCAGAACATGCCGTGGAAATCTCCTGACATCAAGACGTCAGGTGAGAATACATCAGACCGCAATAGTGTTACCTCCGGAATATCCCCTACCGCCACCAAGACCATCAGCCCCACCACGGCGCACCCAATCGACCAACGCGACGATCGACCTGATGATTCTATGCAAGAAGACGGCGAAATTGTTGACGAGCCACCTCTAGAGCAGCCGTCCAAGAAGAAAAGGCGACTTCATGTCGCTACCGTACGCTTCTCTCTCCCCACCAAGGCTCCTGCAGCTACGGCGGACCAGTCTTCCGACTCTGATGACGAGGACATGGGCGAATGGTTTGACGAGCAGATCACAAAGACTGAAGCTGAGATTGCGAAACTTGGCGATGCGACCGATGCCGTGCCGACCGAGATTGTCATTCGACATGCGCATATCACCCATGAGGCATTGGTCGCGGTGGCGACTGCGAAGGAAGGCCTCAAGGACATGCTTGGTCCTGTGCCCGAGGGCACGGTTCTGCCCAGCGACAAAGAGCCCGAACCTGTCGCTCCTGTTGCTCCAATGGCAGAGATGGGCATGACCGTCGCACCGGAGCAGCCCGAGGCTGAGACAGCGATTCAGCCGGAAAAGCCGAATCAGGAGCAACGTGACGAGCAAGTAGCGCCCACAGCAGCCGATGCGCTGCCGAAAGTGGAAGAAATGGACGTGGACAGTGCTCACGTGCCCATTCCGACAGTGGAACGGCCAGAACTTCACGACGAACAAGGCGATGTGGTTATGGAAGATGCACAGATGAATGGTTCAGAAGCCTCTGTCTTTGAGGATGACGCATCCACCACAAACGGTGCGGTGAACACTGGAGGACCCCTGCATCTGATGCCTCCACTGGTTGAAGAACCTGCCACTGCTACCAACAGTCCCACTCCCATGGAGGAAGACGAGGAGGAAAGCGAAGAAGAAATCGATTCCGCCACACTTGAGATGGTTCGAGCCGACATGCAAACGCCGCCGTTGGACGACCTGCCCACCTTTGCCACGAGGCCCTGGTACGAAAGCAAGAAGTTCCTACGATCGATGGAGCCGAACTCGGACGTCAAAAAGTATATTGCCCAAATTCTTGAACAGAACGCTACCTTTACTAGGGCCGAGCAAGACCAACAGCGGATGGAGTACAAAGCCAACTACGAACGATACCTACAATTCACCATGTCAGACGAGCCTATCGCCGTCAAGAGTCGTGAGGCGTTTAATAAAGCCAACACGCCAGCTGACGGGAGCGGGCCTGTCTCGAATGGTCCTGAGTCCAAGGGCGAGGGTCGCCGTGGTAGATTTGCGACGGAACGCGATCTGGAGCGCGTGATCAATCAGTCTTTGCTGGATATCAAAGAGAAAGAGGAGCGAGAGTCCAGGGCTGAGAAATTGAAGCGTCCCAAAGATTGCGAGGCTGTCATTCCGGACATGTATTGGACAGACGACGATCGGCGAAAGGAGCTCTACGAGGACCGGTCTGGCTACATTCAACACGAGAAGCTCGTTGCGGTGTGGGAGGTCCTTCCCCCCAAGGTCAACTTCACAGAAGAGGAGGCTGAGCAATTCGAGAAAGCCTACCTCGAGTGTCCGAAGCAATGGGGCAAGATCGCCGAGACCACACCCAGACGCGACTTCAAGGCGCACATCCAGTACTACTACCTCATGAAGAACACGCTCAACCTCAAGGAGAAACTCAAGAAACAGCCGAAGAAAAAGAGGAAGGGCAAGAATAAGCCTCTGCCCCGCGCTCTTGCCTACGAGCTAGGAAATCCTGATGAGCCTCAAGAGGACTCGGCAGAAGCAGGGGAGGATGGGCGACGTGCGCGACCGCGCCGTGCTGCTGCTCCCACATGGGACTTTGAGAAACCCGCAGAGTCTGTGGAGGGAGTGCCTACGCCAACCCCGGGCGGGCGCAAGAACCCTGCACCCAAGCCTGACGGCAGTGCCGAGAAGCCAGAAAAACCTCCGCGCAAGCGACGAACAGTCAAGGAAAAGGAGCCGAAACAACCTAAAACACCGCAGATTCTGGCACCTGTTCCTCCAGCCATCGGCGGCAAGGCCGCAAGGTCGCGTTCTAATTCCAAGGTACCCCCAGCGGAACTCTTGCCCACGCAGAATCCGACTGCTGAGATGGGTCGCATTCCTCTCTCCTTTGAACACCGTCATTCACCAATGGCTCCAATGCCACCAGCAGTTCCGCCAATTGCTGCTGGCCACATCATGACTCCCATTGAGAAACTCCCAGACATGATGGCACCACCTGCATTGCGCCCCGAGCCACCCGTCCCGCCACTACCTTCGAACGTGCCCCCGGAGTTACGTGGAGGTACGTTCGACTTTGCGCCGCGCAATAACAACGCGAGTGTTGCGACAGAGCCGGACACTGCTGGCCGCAGTACACCCGCCACCGGAGCCTCCAGCTACTGGAGTGTGAATGAGCAGACTGCGTTCCCTGAGTATCTTAAGAGCCATGGCTCAGACTGGCATGGAATTTCTCGCCATATGATGACTAAGACTCCTACTATGGTAAGTGCGAAATGATGCTTCCATTCTGGCTTCTCTGATATCTCCGTTATTAACATGTTGATGCAGGTCAAGAACTTTTTTGTCCGAAAGTCTGGGGAGACCAACCCGGAGTGGGCTCAATACGCGAAGGAGGCCGACGAGAAGAAAGCGCGGAATGAGCGACTCCCCGACCCGCCGGATGTCGCACCTGGCCCACGCAACAAGAAATATGACATCGGCACCTCGTCCCATCGCCATGCGCCCTCGACGGATGTCACTGAAGATAGCGGTATTTCTTCGAAGCTGGAGAAGTCGCAGCCGCCAGCCATCAACACCAATATCCCACGTCCCATTGCTCAAGCTCCATCTCATCAGTTGCAACAGCAATTTGCCATGAACCAGTCTCCCATGACAGATAGATTGGAACGTCCGGAGCGTGCGGAACGTAAGCCCTTATCATCTCAGCCGGGCACACCGCGTCTGGATCCGGTCGGTCGTCATGGTCGCTCCAACTCGGCTTTCGCTCCAGAGAGGGAACGGGAGTCTGAATTCATGCTCTCGCAGCAACAGCAGCAAATGCGCCACACGCTGAAGTCGGCTCCGCTGTCTGCTTTAGAGCAACCGCCGACTCTTCCATCACAGGCCATGCCTTCCCGTGCCGGCTTCGCAGAGTTTGACAACAACCTGAACCTCATCCACTCTAATTCTCGACAGCGCAAACCGCAAGTCGAGCCCAAGGATGATGCAAGGCTTGTGGAACAGAGACAGATTCTCAAGCAGGAGCCTGATCCAAGTCCTCATTTCGAGCCTTTTGTCCCATCACAGGCACCATCGCGGCCCATTTCTGCCAAGCCTATGCCTGATCGCCGGGTCGAGCAGTCAAGGTCTGCCGTGCCTCCGCCGTCTCAAGCATATGCTGTTGCTTCGGCTGCTCCTCATCATCCCATGATGCAACGCGACCAGCCGATGGAGAGTATGCGGGAATCGATGAGGGATCCAATGAGGGAGCCACTCAGAGATCAGATGAGGGAACCGCTCAGAGACCAGATAAGGGAACCACTCCGAGACCAGATGAGGGAGCCAATCAGGGAGCCAATGAGAGACCCTATGAGAGACACGACAAGAGAGTCACTGAGGGACCCTATGAGAGAGTCTATGCGGGATTCTATGAGAGACCCTATGCGGGATCCCATGAGAGAACCGATGCGGGATACTATGCGTGATCCTGTTCGCGAACAGACCAGAGATCCTATGATGACTACACCCGTGGATGAGCGTCGCATATCGAGCATGCCTTCTCGTGTGACAGAAGCCAACATGGTCGACCCTCGAGCCCCAGAAGGTCGCATTCACACCCCTGTGGAAGGACCAGGCCAGGTGCAAATACCGAATCCCGTCAGCGGGCATTCACGTGCACCCAACCCCGTCGTCAGCCGTCCGCCCCGGATACCCAACCCGAACTTGGTAGCAACCTCAAATTTGGTGGAAACCCCTACCCGTGCACCACAGCCTGGCGGCTACTTCGGGGATGCTTTTGGCGGTTCGCCCTCCCGCCCTTCACCTACACCATCGCTCACTGCGGCTCCTAAGCCACCAGAGCCACGCAAGTCGGCGCTGAGTTTCTTGCTCAATGAAGAGCCAGCGCCGGCAGCGCCAGCGGCTCCAAAGAGAGTCGACGAAGTTGCCAGGGGCATGAGCACTACCTCGAGTCCACCACCGCAGAGGGGTGTCCCGCCTCCCTCAGTGCCCCAGTCGCACATGCGGAGAGACGAGACGCCGGGCTCAACGGCATACTCGCCGTATGGTCGCTCAGCTGGCCCGTCGGGCATACCATCGTTGAAGCCGCACGCGACACCTTACAGTCAGTCACCGACCGTTCAACACTCTGGCATACCAAGATCTGCTATTGTATCGCCCACTGAGGCAGCTGAAAGGGAGTATTATGGAGGCCGCCAGTCGTATGGTTCGCAGCACCAGATTCAACCATCCGGGTCGCCTCACCAGTCTCATCACTACGACTCGCCCAGCCAGCAGCCATCGATGGTGTATCAATCTCAGCCGCAGCCAACTTCCTTTCTCGCATACGGGAACCCTGCATCGCAGTCTCATGTGTCGTCCCCGACGATGCAGTATGCCCATCCATCAAGGGCCAGAGAGCCAACACGAGAGAGCGTATTCAGAGACTCGGTGCCTCCTAGCCGAGACATGCAGTGGCCTCCGCCTCAAGGCCAGCCACAAAGTGCCTCTGGTAGAATGCAGCCTGATAACTCTTGGCCCCCTCCCAAACCGACACCGGCTCCTCAGCCAGCGCAGTCGCCCTGGGCAAGTCAACACGGTTCTGCATCGAAGCTGATGCGAGAGACTTCCCAGCCTGCGTGGGCTACCGCGCCGCCGTCGCATCTCCACATGCGAGAAGAGAGGGACATGAGGGACGCTAGAGATCTGAGGGACTCTAGGGACCTCCGGGAAGCGAGAGAACCGAGAGAACGAGATCCTAGGGACCGCTACGCCATGGGTCTGCGCGAGAGCCCAGCTCCAACGCGTCCTGATGAGCGCTTCGCCATTCTGGAGTCCCAGCGCCTCGAGTCTCAGCGCCCAGTGTCTGACGCTAGGATGGCTGATCCAAGACTAGACCCACGTGAAACGCGTGACCCGCGCTTGATGGGCCACCCGCACCACCAGCACTCGCATTCGGGATCAATATCGCGCACGATGTACAACTCGTCGCCAGTTCCCTCCAGGGAACACCTCGGTGGGCCTCCTGCAGGTGCGCTGCAGTCTCAAACCCCGGTGTACGGTGGCCAGCGCTTCTCAACTCCTGGTCCGCGTGGTGAAGTTCCGCCAGTGCCTAGGAGCTACACGCCTGTGTCAGCCCAGCAGCAACAGCAGCAGCAGCAGCAACAGCACCACTACGAGATGCAAATGCGAGATCGTGAGCGCGAGATGCTTCGAGAACGCGAGATTCGAGAGCGTGACATGCAGCTCCGCGAGCGCGAAATCCAGCACCACCGCCAAATCCAACACCAGCGTGCGCTCGACGAGGAGATGCTTCGCAGGGAACAGATGGGCGCTCAAGAATTGTCGCGAATGCGCAGTGGCCCGCCTCCGGATGAGCAACAGCAGCAGCAGCAGCAGCAACAGCAGCAGTACGGTCGTCACGGTCCGCCGGCTGAGTATGGACGGCCGTTCCAGGGCGATCTGAGGGGTGCGCCGCCGCAGCCACCGCATAGTGCTTCTCCGCATGGCGGCTCTCAGGGCCAGGTGCAAGATCATCTCCGGATGAGACCGCCGCCTGAGGGATATATTCCGCCGAGGGATGGGAGATACTGAGCAGGGCCCAGTGCCGCCAGATCACTGGCTAGTCCTCGCACAACTATCTGATCTCTAGGTGCTGCCAGAAATGCTGTCCGAGGTCATGCAGTGCTGTTCTCTTGGGCTAGTGATGGATCGTCAACTTGAGCTCTAGAAACTACGACAAACACGAGAAATTGGAACCTCTACAACTGCGCAGACTCACCCGCAATCAAGAGCGAGAACACAAGTGCCAGTAAGGAACGTCAAAACAGCCGCGAGGCACCATTGGATGGTTGGTAGAAGCCATGATTGTAGACAGTCCCAACGACTGACTGTTGAGGAATGAGAAAAAGCGGTAGCGAGCGAGGAGACAAATCCCGCGTGATAGGGAAAGCGGTAGCTTGTCAAAGTGCCTCGCTCCCATGTCTGTATGTATTCATGTATGCGATGCGTTGTAGAGTATATTGTGCGTGCAAAGGCGCATATGTCTGGTTTAGCTCTTTGGTGTGAGGGTGGGCGGTTTGATTTTGTCAACTTATAGGAGTACTGCTGGGGGAGAAGGAAGCATGGCCGGATGGATGTGGAAAGACGGGGAGGGGAGTTCAAGGGCATTCCTGCGGCAGTTAGGTAGGAAAAAAGACAAAGCCTCGATTAGTGATATGGATGCCGTCGAAAGTATTATTTCATCGTGTACGTATGTGAGGTCGTACTGTTGCTATTCACGGATCATTGACGGCATGTTGCCAAGGGTGCTCATCGACTTCAGGATATGCTGTTCAGTTGTGTATCTGGTTTGAATGATTTGCCGAGCGCGAACTCAAAGCAAGTTTGGGTGTGGGAGCCACTCAGTATGTGTGTTGTGAGCACAGTCGCTGCTAAGTCTCCATATCTTCCCTACCGTTCCCATGATATACCACCATCAGCAGCGCCTTTTTCCAGTCCAAATCAAGCCAATCCCCCTTTCCCCCACCCCGCCAAAAAAAATATAGAACCAGCCCTGCGAATCCGCGACAGGCCCAAAGAAGTGAAGAGCATCCACCCATGCACGAGAGAGAGAGAAAATAAATAGGAAGCGTCAACCACACACACATCAACTCTCACGTGGCAACAGCAAACATGTTCATCGTCTCCGACGTGCCCCCCGAGCACGCGACGCCGGCCGCCATCTTCATCACGGCGCTCCACGCGCCCGACGCGCAGCGCTGGAACGCGGTGCCGCCGGCGATGCACGCCCACGCGCCTTCGTCGGTGCACGCGGAGCCCGGTGTGTTGTTCTCGCCGCTGCCGCTGCCGCCCTCCGACTCGGAGAAGACGCCGCCGGTGGCGGGGGAGGGCGCGGTGGTGGGTCTGGTGGCGGCGTTGCCTGTCGGCGTGGGGGTTGGTTCTTCTTCCTCGGTGGCGTTTGATGAGCCGGAGCCGGAGCCGGACCCAGGGATGGAGGTCACAGATGGTCTGGTGGATGTTGCGAATGTGGTTGCGGGCAGTATTGATGGTGTGGCGGTGCTGGCAGCAGAGGATGGAGCCGCGGAGCTAAACCAACAGTCCGTCAGAAAATGTCTCTGTACACGTGGGTAGGGTGCACAAGTAGGTAGGAAACTCACCTCGCAGATCCAGATCCAGAGCCAGAGCCGGAACCAGAACCAGAGCCACTCTCGGACCCAGAACCAGAGCCAACCTGCTGCGTAACCCCACAGTCCGGAGCCTTCGCCTTCGACCCACTATCCGTGACATCCGGCCCCGGCTCCGGATACAACACATCAAACGACTCCTGCGTGGTGCACCCGCCGCCCGCAGCGCCCACATTCGCAATGAAAATCCCGGGGCGTCCCGCATACGCCGCCGCGCGCTTGACCTCCCGAAAGCCCTCCTCCTCCTCCCGCCTCCTCCTCGCCCCTGCACCCGTGAGCGTCACCGCCGCACAGTTCATGTACATCTCGCGGTTCCCGATCTGGTTGTGCCACGTCCACGCGAGCACGTGGTCGCCCGCGGGCGCGTCCGCGGGCACCGTGAAGTCCAGGGTGCTGGTCCCGTCCGCGGGGCACCCGCCCACGAAGCTCTGCAGCACCGTGAACGTCTTGGCGCCGTCGGTGCTGAGCGAGATCTGGCACGAGCCGCCGCCGTGCGCGGCGCCGCCCGTGATGGTGATGTTGGCGGGCGCGCCGAGCGCGAAGGTGGCCGTGGGCGCGCCGGCGGCGGTGCCGAGCGCAATCTGGTAGCCCTTGCAGGGGAAGTCGGACCCCGAGGCGGAGAGGGGCGCCGTCATGGAGTAGTCTGCGCTGCCGGAGGGGGTGTTGGGGTTGTATTTGGATTTGAAGGGGGGTGGGAATTGCATTTCCTATGGGGGCAAAGGAGTTAGTTAGGTTTTTTGAGTTTGAGTTTGGTTTTATGGTTTTGTGTGGGTGGGTTTATTTCTGTGGATTGCTTACCATGTGTGCTGTAGCGGTACCCATGAGGGCCAGGAGAGTAGTTGATGTCAACATCGTGAGAAATGTGAAGATAACGAAGGATCGTGAGAAAGGTACAGTGGTAGAATATCCGTCTAGGATATTTTTGTGGACAAAAATGACAGTGAGGTGTCTCGCGTTTGAGACGGATGTCTGGTCAAAAAGGCTGACCGAGAATAGAGAGCACCAGGCTTCTAGGTGAAGGGAGAGTTGACACTCAAGGAATGTGAAGAATGCTGAAGAAGACGATACGAGTTTGAACCGTGAACAAGTTCATCCCTAGGGAAGGGATGGGGGATGGGCCCCGGGTTAAAGTAGTAGATCTGACAATCTGCCGCCACATCATGGGGGTACCGTAGTACTTTGGCCCCCGAAAAAAGAAGAAACACATACATACATCAAAGCAAGCGCGAGATGTTCTAGTGGCACCCGAGAACGGACGAATGAACGTCCAGACCTTACCTCCATCTCAAGTCCCCCTCGTCCCTCACCAACTTGCCACGTTCGACAGAGAGCGGCGAGGCCCGTGGAAGGGCCAGCCCCCGGGCGGTTGGCCGTGCTTTGCCGCTGCGGGCCAGAAACATGCATGAGGGGATCTTCTTGTGTAACAGAAGATTGTGGTCCTCTAGCCTGGGTTGCCTGGGGTGCTGATGAAGGGGGGGGGGAACCTGTTAGCGCAAGGGGGAGAGGGGGGCTTAAGATCAGCGGAATATTGGATGGAGGAGGAAGGGTAGGACGAAGGAAGACCCAAGTACTCCGTAACGGGAGGAATGAAAAAATGGCCGAGTTCTTCCAATCCTAACCGGGAAGTTGGAAGGAAGAAAGAAGACTGGGCAAGCCACCGGAACCACAAAGAGGCGCTCGAGACCCAGAGCTCTGCTCGGGCCTTCTTTGGGAAGGGTGATTTGATGTGTGATAGTATCTCTTGCATGCGATTTTCCTTGATTACTCCGTAACCTGTCTTGTCAAGTAGAACAGATAGATGCCCGAGGGTCTGTTCTCCAGCGCGGGGCAGGTATAGAGCATCGTGGTAGGCGAGCAGTAAGTAGGTACTTACAGGTATCCCCGTCCAGGTGCAGATTTCCATCATCAACACAGCGCTTTCCAGATTAGAGCAACTAAAATGTTTGACAGCTGTTCAGATGACAAACTTCTAAAAATCCCAAGCATTGGTAAATTAGCCCCCCCCCCCCCGACGAATGACAAGCGCTGGTGCGAGGCTAGCACGAGCAACCTGAAGCGGTGGGCTGTTTCCTGTCAGGGCGGGGGGGGGGGGGGGGGGGGGGAAAAAACCCAGCCCCCCCCCCGTTTTTGGGAAAAAAAAAAAAAAAA
>PYFS01001994.1:0-58560 GCA_003671545.1 Ophiognomonia clavigignenti-juglandacearum | reverse complement strand
CCCACCCCTGCAAAATGCCCACATCTTCCCCCCCCTCCCCCCCCCCCCCCTTTCCCCCCTCTGTTCCTGCCCCCCCCCCCCTTTCCCCCCCCCCCCCCCCCGCCCCCCCCCGGGCTAACCCCCCCCCCCCCCCCCACACACAGTCCCACCCCTCGGCGTAGCTCTCACAGCCGGCTGCGGCGTCGACGTGCTCATCAACATCGGTTTGACGCTGCTCGGCTATATCCCCGGCCACATCCACGCCTTCTACATCCTCTACGTCTACTACTCGCGCCAGGACGCCTACGCCGCCCCCGCGCACGGCCACTACGAGCGCGCGCCGGGCATCTACAGCGAGCGCGTCCAGACGGGCGGCCACAAGCTGCAGGCTGCCCCGCCTGCTGGTGGCCCGCCCCAGGGCCAGTACGCCGATGGACACCAGTACGGTACCATGGCTTAAATTGTTGGGAGCATGGGTTCCGCCGTGATTTAAATGGCTGGCATCTCGTGGCTTGGATTGGGTGGACGCCGCCTCCGGTCGATCAGGGCGCTCGGGATGCGTTGATTCATCAGACGGATTTTGTCAGACGGGACAGGGAGCCTGTCGTGGAGGAGAAAAGGAGGATTTGCCTGGGACAGGCTGGGACAGGGAGGCGATTGTGAACGACAGGAAGTTAGTCGCGCAACAACGCCGAGGCAGAGTGAGGATACATTTATTTGCCGGGCGGGCTTACTTGATGAGCATAAACAGATGCTACGGGATATACAGCATGCGCTGAACGACGCAGCACGTAATCTGGAGTTGTGCGCGCTCAAAGTCCATGGCATTATCATAATGATGTCCGACTCAAGCGATGCCGCGGAGAGGCTTGTCCATGCTAGGAACGGACCAGTTGCTGGGCCCAAACGAACCAAGCGATGCGATTTCGTGAGATATTGATTTCTATGGCAGCTAGCACGGCCTTGAGGTGGTCACCAGCGTACTGTTTTCATGATTACCAATTCATCTTTCAGATCCCCACGGGGATGGAGCGAGGTGCGATGGGCGGGATGAGCGATGGAGAGTGTTCGCGCGGGATAATACCACAGGAGTAATCAATTTGACTTCATCATTCTTGCCCAGCGCCTCACCAAGATGCTATTCGTTGCACCTTTGTCCGACTATTTGCCGGCGTCTCGCCTCTCCTCCCCGCCAGATGGACATCCAGATGGACACCGAGTACTAGAGTAGGGTGCTCGCCACCTTGCACAGCCCGCAAAATTTGTCTGCGAGCGTGTGCCACGGAGCGCTTGTACGTGCAATCTCGGCATTCGAGCAAACTTCTTGGACTGTGCTACCAGGTTCGTCCCGCCGTCTCAGGACACGCTGTGAATGGGGTCAAGGACGGTGCTTTCGCTGGAACGTGGTGGAACCGAGCTTTGAAGGAGACTCGGGGTGCTAGAGTCCTTACCTCAGCATGTGTGAGCTCATGCGAGAGTATGATCGTGCCTCGTATGGGCTCTTTCGGCTTCCCGACTTCAGACCTCAGACCGCTTCCAAAATGGAGTTGTTTTGCGGGGCGATGGGTTTACTTGGCCAGAAACAGCCTCCAATCCTCAGGGTGTACTTCGAGAGCCGCCCCTGGAGAACTTTCCCTATCTTGAACATGGCTGCGGTATCGCCAGTTTGTGGGGTTCCATTCCTCGCCCTGGCTGTGCAGATCGTCGGTTCTCCAGAGTGGCCAAGAGTGAAGTCGTCGTTGAAACTTTGACTGCACCGCAGTCACCTGCAGTAGCAAGGAACCGGTGTTTAGGCAGCGCATACTCCAGTTCAGCGTTGGCGCGATGATTTGTAGCGCTTTGCCAAACAAATTGTTCGTATCCCGGGGAGCTGATGTGTTGCGTTCATTCAGCAGAAGTATTTGCCGTCTGGAAATTTATCCTGTTTGAAACCACGCCCATATGTTCTGGAGTCCGCCCTCCATGCTAGCTCCTGATAAATTTGTAGTAGATTCGTGTGTCTCATCGCAGCTGTATTGTATGTATGTTCAGTTCCATGAACACGACCAATCAGTATGTACCAAAATCCTCTCCTATGCTCGCAACCAATGTCTCAGAACAGCCCACCAAGGACAGCCAATCCAGCTACAAGCGCAACCACTGCGCCGACCGCTGGCGGCTCCCTCAACCCACTCGCTGCGCTACTCCCGCTACTCGTCGAGTTCGACGCCGCACTACTCGCGTCACACTCCCCAGTAAACCCACTCGCGCCGCCACTGCCCGCCTCGATCGCCCGCACGTTGGTCCCGCACTCGGAGTACTGCGCCAGCCCGATCTCCATGTTCGCCTGGTCAAACACGACGACCGCACTGCGCAGGAACGTGTCGCCCAGCAGTGCCGTGATCCCGCTGCCCTCGTCCAGCGCCATGACGCCCAGCACGCACGTGTTGCCGCTCTGCAGCACGAACTCGCTCAGCGGCACGGCGATCGTCACGCCGCCCGTGAACGCGAACTCGAGCTTGTCGGCGCTCGTCGCGCGGTCGCAGTCCAGCGTGAACAGCTGGCTCTGGCGGTCCTCCTCCGCGCCGACGCTGCTCGCGATGTCCGCGACGAGCGCGCTGGGCAGCGCGCAGAGCGACGAGCCCGTGTCGAGCACGACGCCGGTGAGCGCCGAGTCGGAGAAGGTCGACGTGCCGGAGGACGCCGTCGTGTACGCGACGGAGTCGACGCCGACCGCGTAGCGCTGGATGTCGCCTGCCGTGGGCGCCTCGATGGGGACGGTGGTCATGGCGCCGGAGAACTTCTTAGTGTCGATTCCGCCGAAGACAATATTCCCGCCCTCGGCGCCCAAGGTGCCCAGCGCGACGGAGTATGCGCGCGTGTTGGTGATGCCCTGCTCCTGGAGGGCGTCGACAAAATTGGAGTAGTTCAGGTTGATGTTATTTCCGAAACCCAGCCCAAGGATGCCCTCGCTGAGGTCGTCCGAGGCGGTGGCCTTGCCGAATTGGACCGCCGAGAGGGTCTGGCTCGTTCCCGGGATGCCGATGCTATCGACGTAGTAATCGAGGGCGACGGCGCCGGAGCCGTAGACGATTTGCGAGGATTCGCCCGTTGCGTTGGCGCTGGTGGAGGTGGATGGGTTGTAGCTGCCATTGTCTTCACACTGCTCGACTTGGGACTCGGTGAAGTCACGGTCTGCGCAGTTGGGGTTGACGAAGAGCTCGTCGGAGCCGGAGTCGATGGCGACTTTGACGGGTTGTGCGTTAGAGCCGAAGGTTACTATATGTTTCAGCGTGGTTAGTATGATGCGATGGTGGGTGGTAGTCCTAATGATAGGGGGTTCTCTGGCGCCAAGGGGGCGGCAAAGCTTGTGTTGCAAACCGCTGTATTCCAGGCTGTCGGGTCTTGTGGGAGAGTATGAATCATACGTACGTTCGATCGTGTAGCTCGTGTCTTGCTCGTTGATTAGACTGGCGGTGGCTTGACGGCCCGAGAGTGTTTTTGAGGAGGAGCGCTCGCCGCGTTTTATGGGGAAGGAGATGAAGCCTGGGTTGGAGTCTGTTTCTTGCCGGGGGATCGTCACCGAGGCGGCGTCGGTGAGGGCTGGCATGGCGGCCAGCGCTCCCAGGAGGATCGTTGATAATGTGGATGCCATTTTGGGGTTGTGTGGTGTAATTGTCGAATAAACTTCTCTTCTTCCGATCGAAAAGCTAACAAAGTTGTGGGCGGATGATGGAGTGCTGTGTATACTCCGGGAGGCCAAATTAGACCACTCCAATCTCACCCGGCGACCGTCACTGGCGGTGGTGCGTGAGTACGGAGTACTAAAGGTGATTATGCGCTGTTGTGTTGAGCTACAACTTGCGTCAACATTCGAGATACAATTAGAAAGATCTAATAGCAATTAAACCTTAAGGTGAGAGACTAGATGGTAAAGTGAGAAATCAAGGCGCAAGTCCGGAGACTTTGAAGACCGGCCCCAAAATGACAAAACAAGCGCAACACCCAACCCAAACATCCAGGTTCCAGAACCCCTGTCGCAGATCGTGCAGCAGCAGGGCGGCAACACAGCCGTGGCGGCTGGGGCGATGATGATGATGCGTTGTACGGCCTGGGACTCACGGAGCGCCGGGAGATGTCAACTTGGCCGCTTGGTGGGCATGCGCCCCACTCAACTCCGTCCCTGCCGTCCTTCGCACCAGGCTACCGCTCGAAAGGACCATACTCTTTCAGGTATGGATTATTATTATGCCAACTTTTCAGCTTCACAGGCAGAACAAGGCGGACAGGCGAATAGGCAGACAGGCAGAGGACGCTAGTGATCCTTGAAGAAGAGGTAGCCCACTGCAGGCACTTTAGATGCTCAAGAAGCCGACAACATGATCCTTGTTTGCTGCCTCTTCATCCCATCACTGTTTTGTTCGGAATGGACCCGGATACTTCCTGTATGCAATTCCCAATTTAGAACAAGCAGTCATCGCTTTGCATCTACTGCTTTGTAGACATATTTCCCATGACCACAGGACAATTCGATATACATAAAGATGTGCTATGTTCATTCATCAACGGCTCGCTCGGCTCGGCACATGCGCAGCATCCACAACGGTACCTACTAATGTCTCGGGCCGCTGTCTAAGACACTTCTTCAGCACCTCATCAGACACGCGGCGGATGAGGAGATATGGAAAGATCCCAATTGCGGGTCTCGTCAAATATTCATCTTGTCAGGCTGACAAGCCCCAGAATAAGCTTACGCCAAGTCAAATGTTTTTACTTGGCCATGGTGATCTTCCCACCGAGATATCGGACACGAGCAACTGAGCACTGTACGTACGTACGACTGCCCACACAGCAGCCTTCCCAAAGCAGTCTTGACGAGTTTCGGTCTCACCAAGTTTACGCGTACCACAAAGAAAAGCAACAAACGGCAGCTGTGAGCACTGGACACACGGACAGTCGTTTCTGTATCACAACCCGATTTGCCGTCGTTTCAGCACAGCCACCTACGATCAGCTGAAGAACCACAAACCTGCACTCCACGCAATGCGCGCGCTATACCTACAAATCTGACAGCAATTGGTCTGCTAACGTGCTTGGCATGAACGCCGGCCCCCGGGCTAGCGCTTAAACGTGCTAAGCATGCCGCATGTAAGAGTATCCGTACGCTCAGCAGTTTTGGAGGTTGTGGGTGTGGGTATTGAATGCTCTCCAGCAAAGGTTATTTGTTGTTGTTGTAGGAGGCAAACTGTGCACACTGTCAAAATAGACCCTCCGAACGGTCATTTGTACCCTCTAGGGTAATCCCATTGCACCTTCTCACAAGGTGCACCTAGGCGACTCATCAAGCAGCAGGATAGCTAACTGAAACAAGCCTTGCATGCATCTCCATAAACTATGACCTGCAACACAGATGTCCAGAGAATAGCCGGAAAAAGACAAAGATATTAATTAATCCAGTTCCCAAAAAGCCACCAGGTAATGCATATTCCGAACGCCATCCCCATTCCTCGGCCACAAGTCTTAGACTCTACCAAAGAAACGCCGCCCATGCGTATATATGCAACAGGGGAAAAGAGCACACCCAAAATCAAATAGTCGTACACAACGCTTGCGCGTTCTCTCTTACTATCATGCCGACATCAAAACGCCTTGTCTTCCTACGATGGTCCCAGTCCTAAGACGGCACGTGACCATTCTCCGCATCGCCGTTCGACCCCGCGGCTGCCGTCTTGGGCTCGTCTTTCTGCGGCGAATATAGCTTGAACTGCACAAAGATCACGGAATCCTCGGCGATGGTGCCCAGGGAGCCCAGAAGCCACGGCAGGGCCTTGAGGATGTATGCGCTGTCTTGCGAGTAGGCCACGAGGCTCGCGCCGTAGGTGAGGTTGCCGGTGAGTGATAGGAGGAAGAAGAGGAGTGCGAGACCTGAGAGCAAGGTGTTAGTTAGCTTTCCGATCGAATGAAGATTTTCTCGTTTCCGCCCCAGCTCCCAGATGAGGAACATTTGTAGCAGATCTCACCCTCGGTAGACTTCTCCCGCCAGTTCTTGATAATCTGCGGGATCCGCGCACACAAATAGCACACGGCGCTCATATACCCCAGCACCAGCCCCACAGCCATGTGCGGGCCCTCCTCGCGGCCATTCTCCCCGGCATCATCGGCGCCATCACCACCGCCAGCGCCCAGCACCTCGCGGCTCACGAACCACGCCGCGATGCCCAGCGCATACACAGCCGCCAGGCTCAGCCCGTTCGTCAGCCACGCGCTGCGCTGCGGCGTCGCGTCCTCGCCCGTGACCATGCGCGCGAGGGGGTCCAGCCCCGTCGACCCGCGGCGCACCGACGACCGCCGCTGGCTGCCGGGCAAGCCCCCGCCGGCGCCGGAGCTGGCGCGACGGCGGCGGGAGAGGAGTGGCTCGTCTTCTTCGGCGGCGACGGCGGACTCGGCTTCGAGGGAGAGGCGCAGGCGGCGGCGGCGGCGGGCGTTGAGCGTGTTGTAGTAGACGCACTGCGTGATGAGGACGGCGTCGGCGAAGACGAAGTAGATGCCGATGGCGATTGCGGAGGGAGTGAGGTTGGTTGCGAGGGCACCTGGTTGTGGGGATGGGGCGCGGTTAGCCTGGGCGGCGCTGTGGGCGGGGAGAAGGTTGCGCCGGGCGAGATAGGAAGCGGTCTTGTGCATCTGAAATGGGACGTGGAATGAGACAATGAGAAGAGCCGGGGTTACACACCTGCTAGGTTGGTGATGTCGCCCAGCAGCCAGATGAGCAGAAAGCCCATGGACAGGCCATCAGCGCTCTGGGCTTTGTAGTTGGTGATAAGCTGCGGGAGCTGCGGGCGATTGTCAGAAATGTTCGGATGGGTGGACGTCTTGGTAGCGGGTTCATACAAGAAGGCAGATCCAGGCGACCAGGCTGATGCAGCCAAAGATGCCCGAGAGCGACTGCCCGATATCTGTCGACGTCGACGCCGCGGATCGCATCGCGGCGACGGCTGCGGCCATTGTGAACGAGGTGTTGATTGAGCGGGCGTTCTCTGGGGGTAAAGATCTCTTTAAGGCGATTGAAAGCGATAATGGGATGGAAGAGCGGTCCACGATTTGGAGGTAGTGAAGCAGGTCAAGTGAAACTTTTTCAAGGTGTTTGCTGAGGGGTCAGAAGGTGGCCCACGCTACGGTCTTTGGGCCTTATCAGCTGGGAAGAAGATAACGGGCAGCCGCTCTAAATCTTTGCAGTTTGCGCGCGTGCCGATGACATCGGTGACATGCATGCACCTTGGAGATCCCTGCATGCTTAGCGTAAGCCTTATGGCCTGCGCGCTGATTGGACGATAGCCATGTTGAGGCTGATAGCTGACAGGGGAAAAGGAGTTGACTTCAATGATCCATGTTCAAAGTTGACGACGAACTTTTAAAGATGTTGTGAGCCATACTTGCGTTCATAAATCAGAACAACAGATTCGGTTCTGCGACGTGAAACCTTCTCAGAATTTGGTTCACCAAGCAGAATACCATCTGTCCATCCCAATTGCGTCAGGAGTGACAGAACTGTACAGTACCTTGTGGACACCGATCACCTGCAGCCTTCTCCACGTGCACTTTTTGGTCGAGACAGTACCTGTGACTTACTTGTCTTTCGGACCTCACAAACTAGCCTGCATACTGATGTCTACCTAGGTATTACTCATCAAATATCTCTGTCAACCACAGCATTTTGGTCGAGTCAACCTCCGCGCAGTCTCATCTCCAAGTGAAGGATGCCCCCGGCCGCTTGCTAGGAAGACGCCAGATGTACATACCTAGGTAGGACCAAAGGCAAGAAGGACATCAACGTACCGGCAAACGCCTCTATCAGCAACGCTTTTCCTTTCTAATGCCGCCCACGCAGATGTGTTTCCACGCTGTGGCAGGTTTCTTATCGGGATGCCTAGGGCCTGAGGCTTTACTGCTCCCATCATCCGCCTCTCTCCCATCTTCCCATCCCCAAGGGTGGCCTTCTTTCGACCGGTGCAAATATATCGGAGGGAGTCATGGTCCAGGCTGTTTCTTTTTTGTTTCGCGCACTCCGATTTTAAACAAGAACAAACAACTTTTATACTAAGACGAGTCAGGTTTCCCTGCCAAAATCCGGGGAAAGGCCTCAGGAAATGAGCCAAGCAATCCCCGTGGGCCTCCTTTCCTCTATATGGGGTAATGTTCCATCTTCTCCATAAATTTTCCATCTTTAAACCTGACTGATCATGTCAAAGCCGGCATTTTGTGGGCATCTTTATGCTCGGAATAGGAGGAATGGCATAATGAGTGATATTTTCAAGTCCTGACATGATAAGATCGATCAGGATTATATAGGAGTGACGTCCTGTCACTGAGCCAGCGAATTCTGGCGTGTCTTCTCACCTGGTAGGTACTTCTAGCTCAGGTACCGACGTTCTCTCACATACGCTCGTTATAACAGCAAGTACCATGCAGATTCCTCAGATCATAGCAGCGGCGTTGCTGCTGGCTAGCGCATCCTCAGCAGGACCAGCGCAGTCTAGGTCGACCAAGAGACAAGACTTTGACAGATACGATGCGACTCTAGACGACTTCTCCGCCTACGCTCTCGACGTGGCCAAGTCAAGACTCACGGCAAGCTCAACATGCACCGCAGACAACATCTCAGTCCGCAAGTCATGGTCTGTAGCTCCTCTCCCCAAACTGGCACAAGCCGCAGGTCCCTCCTCTAACACACCTTCAAGGCACAACCTCTCCTCCGCAGAACGCATCGCCTACACCGACGCCGTCCTCTGCCTCCAGGCCCTCCCCGCCAAAACGCCCTCCTCCCTCGCCCCGGGCGCAAAGACCCGCTACGATGACTGGGTCGTCACGCACATCAACCAGACCTACACCATCCACTTCAACGCCAACTTCCTCGGCTGGCACCGCTGGTTCGTCTGGGAGCACGAGCACGCCCTGCGCACCGAGTGCGGCTACACCGGCACCCTGCCCTACTGGGACTGGGCCGCGACCGCCAAGTCCGGCCTCGCCGCGTCGCCGCTGTTCGACGGCTCCGCGACGTCGCTGTCCGGCGACGGCGCGCCGGTGCGGTACAACGCCTCGGACTACGTCGTCGTCAACGCGGCCGAGGGCGACGCCGCGGTGTACATGCCCACCGGCACGGGCGGCGGGTGTCTGACGAGCGGGCCGTTCGTCAACTACACCCTCAACTTGGGCCCGTTTGGCCTGGCGCAGGTGAACAATGGGGTCGATGCCGAGGGCGCGGGATATGTGTGGAACCCGAGGTGCTTGAAGCGCGGCCTCACGGATTATGCGAATCGCAGGTTTGCGAATGAGACGAGCGTGTTGACGCTGCTGAGGGATCCGCAGGATGTGTGGACTTTCCAAACGCTGATGTCGGGAGACCCGAATGAGCCGGAATTGGGTGTTCATGGTGGTATTCATTGGTCTTTGGGTAAGTTCGGACGAGGACTCCCTGGGAGATGGAGCAGGATGAGATGAAGGAAGACTGAGCCTGTGCTGACCAACTGCGTAGGCGGTGACCCTGGTAGGGACCTGTTTGTTTCCCCCGGAGACCCAGCATTCTTCCTCCACCACGCCAACATCGACCGCACCTGGTGGCTCTGGCAGATGCAAGACCCGGCCACGCGGATCGAGGACTGGACGACTGCGGTCAACGGGCCATTTACGATGAGAAACGAAACTGCGCCGTTCATCAATGGTACTGCGGAGGATTATCTGCAGCTTGGATACGTGGCTGAGGGCAAGACGGCCCAGCTGGGCGAATTCCTCAACCCGACCACTGGCTCTCTGTGCTACGTGTACGAGTAGGCAGAGACCCTGTCAGCACGGCCATCTAGGCCAATTCACAGGACATATTCTTCCACGTGTCTCGTTCCTGAAGAGCTGGATGTGGTCTTGACATGCTCCAACTGCGTATAGGCCGGTTTCTAGATGATTTGGCCCCTCGCGCCTTGATGTGTGCTGAAGCCTGAAAATCGCCAACCCTGGCATTTCTGCGAGCTTCCAGTTCAGTTAAATGTCTTGTGACAAGAAAAGCAGGGGCTGACCAAGCCGGGAAGATCGAGAAGTGCACATGTGACCAAGTGGGAACGGCGTCAACACTTCGGAGTTTCTGTAGCCCTTTGCCTTGCCTTGCCTTGATGCACACGGCTTGGTGAACTTTCCGCGCACTCTGTGGCTCGCCGCGGCTGGATTTTCTTTGCCTCTGATTTCTCGGTTGTCACTCTCACTAATCAGTCGACAACGCTTTTCCATCTGCTCTGCACCGCTCTGAACACTATCGCACGCACCGGATTTGGCGTGCTCCTCCGCCTTCTCGGTGGTGAGGGCCAAGCCTGGGAGGAAAGATTGGGGTCAAGCTACCGAGCTCTTGGTTAGTTTCGGCACTGCTACTCCCAGGGCTCTGAATTTCTTGGGATCTCGGAGGTGCCCGGATCAGCATGCTGCGACGTCTGCTAGCGCTTCCTTAAAGAGTAATCGCGATGTTGGCTGGCAGTGTGTAGAACCGAATGCCTATGCCTGTATATCTCTGAACCTCGCAAATATCTTCCAAAAATCCAGCCCGTGAAGACAAGACGGGAAAGTTACGCTCTTGAAGCAAGTTTAGGAGAAGGGAGGAGCTCGGGCGATCCAGCTTATGAACGTGTCTCTGCCTCGATCTGTTCGACCACAAGGCAAATCATTCATGCCTGTTGTATCGGTGTACTTTGCAAGCGCAATAGCATAGACGATGAGAGGCATTTTGCGCTGACCCACGGTGGATTTCGCAGAGGCAAAAGCTCACTCCCTCGACACGCCAAAGAAATGCCGTCTCGCGGCTCTGTCTCAGCAGACTTCCGCACAAGAAGTCCACCTCAGGCCTCCTCGACAAGATCACCCACGCTGAGGCACACTTAAGCCGCATCGTCACGCAGCTCTGCGAATAAAATTGACCCTCCCTCCCCTCCCCACCCTCCCCAAGTATTTCACTTGTGCGCGCCTCCCTGCGGTTGAAGATTCAGCAGTGTCGGAGACAGATGCTCCGTGGAGGTGCCCGCGAGTGCGCATAGTAGGAGACTGCTGGCACAAGATGGCCTGATGTATCTCGAGGGTTGGCAGAGTTCCGGATGGCAATGCGGTAGAAGTTAGAACTCGTCGGCATCACCACAGTTGGAAGTTCTGAATCGTGTTGACACACCGAAGAGAACACTCACTCGGACCATATACCAACTTTAACGCCTTAAGCACTTCCACCCGGCTTGGTTCCGTTCTATTCACGAGGGCGGCCAGGAGCCGAAGCCTTGCCATGAAAACCAAATACCAAAATACCCCTCAAAATCTTCACGTGTGAAGCAACGTATTCGTATATACGTAAATATCAAGAATCCCAAGGCCCAAAAATGCTGGCAGTCTGAGACACACCCTTATGTCGATCAAGATGCTCGTGATTCACATTTACCCGACCAGGCCCCCTTGCGATTTCACCTCGACCCCTGAACGGAGCCTCTTCTGTGTTCCACGGCTGCATCCCGGCAACGAAGTGTAGACATTTTGGTAACGAGGGGTAGGCGTTGCATGGATGAAAAAAGGCTTATCCTTGATTCTTTCTGGTCTGGTGACATTTTCTGTGCAAGGTGCTTCTACTGTGGACAGGTACAGCACTCGCTGGGGCCTAGGAGCCTTACACCATCTGCAGGCAGCGCTGGATTCCAGATCAGTGTCCATGAACCACGAAATATTCTGCCCGCGAAAACGTGGAATAGGAAAAAGAGAGAAGACAAAAGAATCAAAACATTGAGGAACACAGGACAGCAACAGCAGCTCCGTTTCAATCAAGTCTAATTTCATTTCCATTCATCGTTCAAAATTATCCGCTCACCATGAACAGTTACCGTGCCTTCGCATCTGCTACGTGAGCTGTCTAGCACCAGCCCTTCTAATGTATTTCCGAAATTACAAAGTCCATTTTTCATCCTGTGATGTCTGCTCTCTAGGAGGTGATACGACACAAGCCAACCAAAAGAGGTGTATAAGAGGGTTTAGTTTGGGTCGTAGTGATAGTAGCGTGAGAAGTGTTGTGGTATACAAAGTCAAAAAAAAGGGAAAAAGACATCCAAACGGTCGTGAACACGTAGACCTCAAACCCCATTACCCGAGACCCCAAGTTACAGAGCCAAGCCTCCCTGTCTATGAAGCACCCTGTTGATTACAAGCAACCTCTTGCGCCTGGCAGTCGCCAACCGTCGACCCGTCCGTCACCTGTCCCGAGTTGACGGCGTCAGCGCACTGATTGTTCTGGATGGCACAGGCCCGAGCGACGGCGTTGCCCTCGTTGAGGAAGGTGTTGCCATTGACCAAGAAGGGCCGCGCCGCGTTGCCCGAGTCCGTGACCGCGGGGGCTTCAATTCCGCCGATAGCACCGTTGCCAGAAGAAGACGAGGCGGCGTCGTCGTTGTTGTTACCAGCCGTGGCGTTGGAGTCCGAGTTGTCCGAGGCATCAGCAGCACCGCCGTTGTTGTCCGTGTTCGCCGTGTTTGGATTAGTTTCCGTTTCCTGAGAAGATCCTTTGTTATTACTTTGTCCTAACTTGCCTTTTTGTGTTCCCTGATATGCCTGTGGTAGTGGAGGGGAGAGGGAGGGAGAGGACTGAGCACTGGGGTTGTTGTTCTTCGCCACACCGGGATTAGGAGCCTGGGAGGATGGAATCTTGGGACCTGAGGAGTTCATACTGATGCTGGGATCGATGTTGGTGTTAGAGGCTCGAGAGGAGAGGACATTTGAGGGGAATTGTCATCCAGCCTTCGCCGCATTGGGAGTTGCGGCAAGGCTGGTGAAGACTGGGGAGAGGAATTGTGGGTCGTGAGAAAGATTTAGGAAATGGAATTACCAAAGCCACCGCCGAAACCACCGCCGTTGCCTCCGCCGTTACCTCCGAAACCACCGCCGTTACCACCACCTTGGTTCTGGCCCTGGTTCTGACCCTGGTTCTGACCCTGGTTCTGGCCCTGGTTCTGGCCTTGGTTCTGGCCTTGGTTCTGCTGGTCCTGGTTCTGCTGGTCGGCGTTGGCGTCGTCAGCGTTGGCGTCGTCAGCGTTGGCATCGTCCTGGTTGTTGTTGTTGTTGTCGTTGTTGTTATCACCGCCAATAGTGATCTGCAATCAAGAAGTCAGCATGCATACTACACCACTTTAGAAGGCACAATTGAGAGCTTGTTGAATTTACCCTAAGACAGTCATCCTGAGCACCGCTATATTGAGATATTAGCAAATATTCAATGTCACTTATACAAGTTTTCAGATAGACTTACCGCTGAGCCTTAGGCATGAGGACAGGCTGGTGGTTGGAAGAGCCAGCCATGGTGCAGATACGGTAGTTTCCAGCGGGCAGACCACCAGTGACGGTGGCAGTGAGACCTCCGTTGCCGTCGCCATCATCGTTGATACCCTTGAAGAAGACGAACTGCTGGGCGTCCAGTGGCTGGTCCGGGGTGAGGGAGTTACCAAGATCCTGGATGGTGATGTGCGTGTGACCAATAACAATACCCTGGTCGTTAAGCTGCTGAGGGGCCGCGTAGTAGGTGGTGTCCGGGTTTGTGAAGACACCCAGCTCCATGTTGGCGATCTGCACCGTGACGTCGAACTCCTCGTTGGCAGCCGGCTCGTTGCCGGGCAGAGGGCTGGTGATGATGGTGGAGGACATCTGGTTCACAGAGGGCATGTCACCCATGACGATACCGTTGCAGGATCCGCCCTCTTGCTGGATACCGTTGGTCAGGGTCTTGCCGTCGCAGAAGTTGATGAAGTTGGCGTCGTCCGTGAGCGAAAGCGCTTGACCCTCCTCAGCACCCTCCGAGCCGTCCTGCTGCGAGCCAGTGGCGACGTTGTCCTCATTGAGAGTGAGGACATCAGCGTTGTTGTTATTGTTGTTGTTGTTGTTGTTGTCGGCGTTGGCGTCGTCGGCGTTGGCGTCATCAGCAGCCGCATCGTCCTGGTTGTTCTGGTCCTGGTTCTGCTGGTCCTGGTTCTGCTGGTCCTGGTTCTGCTGGTCCTGGTTCTGCTGATCCTGGTTCTGCTGGCCCTGGTTGTTGTTGTTACCACCATTGTTACCACCAAAACCTTGACCACCTTGACCACCACCGAAGCCACCACCGAAGTTCTGCCTCGCTTGCAAGGCCCTTGCGGCCCTGTGGGAGTGATACCGGTGCCCAAGTGTCGAGCCTTCCGCCGCAGCGCTCATGCCCAGCAGGGCGATAACCATCGTCTTGAACTGCATGTTGCCGAATTAAGTGTAAGGATCGGAAGAAGGAGATGTATGTCTGTCAAAGACCAATGGTACCAGCCCAAAGAGTAGAACTGTGAAAAGGAATGGTCACAGTGCAACAGCGGTCATAGGATGAGGGTATCGTGGAGGGAAAAGAATTAAGAGAGCAGCGAGTGTAGAAGCAAGAAACCAGACGTGTCCACACGGAAGTAGTTGAGACGACAAGAAAGAAACCAGTGAAAGGAACGAGATGAATGGCGATACATATCAAATGTCGGAGGAGTCGAGCCAAGACTTCTTGCTCTTATATCCCGACCTCACAAGGTTTCGAGAGCCCCATCGCCAAGAGACTTGGTCGCCAGGAACATTTGCTTCATGTGGACCCACGGCTCTGACTCCGTGGTGGCAGATCACAGGGGCAGGCTTGGGCACGATGGTGTGAACAGGAGGCGAGCCGCCTTGGGAGTGCTCCACGAGCACAAAACAAGAGACCGGGGTCCAAGGATAGAAAGTGTGTCCAGTCTTGGTGTCGAGACATCCCTGTCAGTTTTAAGGTTGTAAGGTTAAATGATTGACGGGCCCCTTGTTGAGACAGCATCGGCCCTTGAGAGCTGCTGGAGGGAATGGGGCCGGTGCCGTCATGTGGGTCCGCACCCACTTGGATTGTTGCGAGCTTCGGGAAGATTTTGACGAAGCTTCCGAGAGCTTGGATTTGGCTTTTGACATCATCAAGAGATCCCGTGAAGTCATCCACACTGGGCCTGTTGGACTGGAAGGTTTCTCGTGAACCAGATCCACAGACCAGATGGTATATCTTTTCGGCACCGCCGACGGAAACATGATGAGCAGCTAGCTACCTAGGTGGTTCCGCTGGTAGATCATGGCTGGTTGAACCTGGCAGAGTACGGGCATCCTATGTCGATTCGTCGATCTTGAGGGTGAATCGCTTGTAACCTGGTACGCCACTAACGCACGCAGCCGCTGGTATTTCTGATCTCCAATGTCAACCAGAGATGACAGCCATCTCGTCTGTGCTCGAAATAGGGTGATGATAATGGGCTGATGATTGCTGTTCCAGCATGAATTGCTTCGGGCCAAGGTGTGTCCATGCTTTGGTAGTATTTGATGCAATAAGCCTTGCCTGATTTGTCCATCGATAACCCAGAGTATAGCAGCAGGGAGGGCTACTGACAGGCAGAACGAGGAACAGGTAGGTAGACTTCGCGGTGCTGAACACTCCTGTGATGTGTACGGCAGTGTCTAGTCAACGTTAGATGCGGCTCAACATGTCAGAGGTTATAAACTGGGCCCCCCTGCTAGCGTGCCGCGCCCGAGTGGACCAAGCCTACGGCACGCGCTGTGATTGGTTCCCGGGCGTAGATCATGCAGATTGGGTTTCGCGCTTCATCCCAGCCCCCATTCACCCAACTTTGTGCAGCAGGATGCGAAACCAGCCCTGCTTCTTCTCCCACTTCAGGATGCTCTACTTTATTTGTCGTCCACACAGCGCTGCCGCTACCAGACTACCCAAGTGGCTAAGCGAGGCGCGCGCGGGGATGGCTCATCCTTAACATTCATTGCTATCCGGTACTGTATCAGTCACAACACCCTTTCCTGCCCAGTGCCTTCCGTTTCTAGGCGGGAGCGCGCCCAGCCAAGCGCCGGGCGTGTACCTGCAGCGTCTATGCGCGGCGCCTCCTCCCTCAGATTTCGTTTAGAAATGTACGGTCTGCAACTCTGACAACCAAGGGTTGTCCTTCATTGTCTCTTGCTTTCGCAACCAGTGGATGGAAAAAAAAAAAAGACTGTTCATTACGCCTACCAGCAATGCACCTAGTCTGTACTGCAAATGCAGTCATCTGTCAATGCTACAGAGCATCACCTTGCGTAACTTCCCTTGCAACAATCCCTGTTTTCAGATCTTCTCGATTGCCTGCTAGTGCATGTCACCCGCACCGTCAATCTGGTGCATCTCCCGGATTTTCGACGCCAGTAGATCATACCAACCGAGAAGACAGGCAGGCCGTCGGGGCGCTACCCAGTCCCCTTTGGGTAGTAGCAAGTCGAAGCGAAAGCTAGGTACTCGAAACAAGAGCCAGGAAGCAGGCGAACAAGGCCTGTCTATGGCACATTCTGCGAGCATCAGACGAAGCTGAGCTCATCTGAGCTTAACTTGGACGATCGAACGCCGCCTCAGAGCTAGCGCAGAGCAACAAGGCTGCAAGGCTTATGGGACAAACTGTCATCCTGATTTTCGACCCATGTTGATGCTTCGGAGGCGATTGCCGAGCCGGAAGAGAGGTTAATGACATGAATTGCTAATGCGATTCCTGTCAGATTTGTCCCCACCGAGATTTTTTGTTGGTCTATAACATCGCATTTGCTTCCCCCCAAAAATCTTGCATGCAAACTTTGCCCAAACGCGGGGCTGACGTCCTCTAGTTTGAGCAGCTGCCAGGTATGAACAGGATGACAGCAATGACTCGTCCCAACGTGTGTCTTCAGTTACGTTTGAAATTGGTGGAGCCCTGCCGCGCCGGCCATGCTTGATATCGTCGATTTGTGGGGGTTCCGGAGGATTGAACCGGGAATAAATTTGAAGCTTGCTACCATCCGTGCAGCCAGGTGCTCTGGGCGCTGCAAGGTTGCTGCGCATCAACCCAACCTTGACAGGCACTATTCGGCCGAGACAGCTTGAGACTTATCAAGAAGCGTGTCTTGCACGTCAACTACCGATAACATCGATGTGAAGACATCTTGGCTGTTTTGGGACTCCACCCTCCAAGCCAAGTTCAACAGACCCGCCCGTCGGGCTTGTGAGCTTGGAAAGCGTGTCTGATGAACTGGTCCGTAGAATTTGATCGGAGCCTTCCATGCATGTGGTTTGATTAACTCATCGCCGGGCCGTGATCGTAGGCTTGTCGTTTGGTCTAGATGAGATTGCCGACACTTGAAGTTCGTCTGAAACCAGAAATTACCACAAGTTGCTGAGAACATTCTCCGACAGGAGACTTCAATGTTTGCTTGCCATGGTCAATCTTTCTGGAAATAGATTTCTATTAGTTTCTGCATGGTCAACTTGTTTGTTTCCTGGCATCCGGATCAATACATGATCGCTCCAAGCGAGCAGAGTCCATGATACTTGCAACCGCAACACCGATTCCTTATTCATGGGACTGCATTCTGGTGCACAGTCCAGGATAGGTAGAGCGGTAAGAACCAAGATAAGCACTATTACTCGCGTGCTGTGTGAGATGAACGCATCGTACGATCTTCAACAAAGCCCGCAATGAAACCATAGCACTCTCGTTTATGGTGTTTTAAGAAGGGAATCAGGAGCACTCATCGCGATGAAGCGATCAAGCAGAAGCACTGCATCCTCACGCACGCGGGCCAGGCTGTCAATATCCGTCAGTCGAGAAGGTTATCTGACAACACATTGAATGATTTACATCAACATCTGATATTGCCTCTATCCGATGGATGTAGGTATGTATGCAGCAGTGCGCATCCCCTAGGCCGAGCTCCTGGCTTCAAGCATTCTAATGTTTGTTAACTTTTCGGAGTCTAGCATCCGCACTTGCATAGATGATAGAACTGCCGGATCACGTTGACTTCTTCTCTTCGTTGAGCAGGCTATACTCGGGGTAGCTCGCCTGGTATCTGTAGATCACAATGTGTCAGTCCAACTCTACGTATCTGATACCGTCACAAATCGGCAATTTCACGACCGGAGCTACACAAAATACTCACCCAAGTAATCCTGCGCCAATCCAATAAGCAAAGAAGTGATGCACCACGACCAAGACCCAGACAGGCATCCAGAACGGGGGCGTCAGCACGATATCGCTGTGGTACAGAAACAGCAGGATCTGAAAGATGGACGGTGCCACCTTGTGCCTTTCACAGTCTCCGAGGTAGCCGTTAAAGTTGCGCAAGAAGGACTCGTCGAAACCGTATTCGACTTCCTGCGGCTCGACCCAGACGGTGAAGATCAGGTCCTCGCTCGAGGACTCATGCGCCCAGAACGTGTGTCTGTGAGGAAGCAAAGCATGATGATTTGAGTCAGCTCGTGGGAGTCATTCGTGAGGTTTACAGTTTCCGGATGAACATCGCATCCATTCCAAGGTTGCCTCAGCTCTGTCGGGGCACAGACGGCGGTCGGGCACGACCACAGTCTGACTCTGAAGTACATACCTCGCTCGAGCAGGCACAGACACCCGCCCATCAGACTTCGACACGGCGCGCCGCTTCCCATTCACCACGACCGCGAGCACGCCCTGCTGCACCTCAAAGTGCTCGTCCTGGCGGAGGTGGATGTGCAGCGGCGGGCCGGACTTGCCCTCGCGGACGCCCTTGTTGCTCAGGTAGTGCGTTTCGCGCACGGCGCGGACGCCGGCTGCGTTCGTGAGGAAGTCGTAGAGGATGGCGGCCCCGGGGGCGGTGACGGTGGCGTCGTTCGCTGTGGTGGTGCGGTGCGGTGGGCGGGGCGAGAGCCATTGCTGGACACGGTTTTGTGGCATTGTGGGAACGGGTGTTGCTGTTGCTAAGCTGTACATGGGCTGGTGAATGAGGAAAGCAAAGCATGAGCTTGGATTTGAGTGTTGATGGGCTGGGGCGACGGATTTTGAAGGCACTTGCTTCTCCTATCGTTCCAGTCAGCAGTAGAAGACCTTCTTCCTGGTCTGTTAGTTCGCTGAGGCATTGGTAATTAGTTGCTGACATGTGTGCTTCGGACCTGTTGATGAGTGGCCAGGGCCCAGATCAGGCCCTGGTAAGTTGCCTTACCGACGGGGAATTTCGTCTGTAGCATGTCTCTTTGACCCAAAATTGAAGGTCTAGGAATCCTGGCGGCTTCATGGGCAAATCATATGCTGGCACATGGCACTTCACGTCAGCAGCGTGCTCAGGAACGCCATTGGGTGTAAGCAGCCAGACGTGAGAAGGACGTGTAGGATTCGAAAAGCAATATGAATCGTGGAACATGAACACCCGCCTATCTGGCAAAATCAATTGAATATTTCCTGACTTCGTTCAAAGCTCATCTTCTGTCGTGACTGACGCGGCCGCGGCAATCAGGTCAAGCCACTTGGCCAGTCGATATCCAGCACGAGCAACCTGTATTTCTATCACCAGCGCGGCCTTCTCGTAGTAATCACCGCTTAGCTCCTGTCCAGCAATTGCGGCCGGGCCCTCTGGAAAGACTGATAGACGTTGTTAGCGAAGGCAACAGTATGTCGAAACGGTATGGGAAGTTGAGATGAGCATGAAATGGCAGACACCCTGCACAAGTGGTACCAAATCGGACTTCGACCAGGTGTTCGCCAAGTGGACAGACACCCGATGAAAGATATTTCGGACCAGCCTTCATTCCAAATGAGACATGCCAAAAGGAGAAGCTGATGAGTCTTACCATGCGAGCAAACATATGCATTTCCCTCCCTCGCCCAACCCAACGCAGTCCCGATCATATCCTCAAAGTCCAACCCAACCAACCACTTCTCCCTCTCCGCCGCAAACTCTCCACTCTCAATCTTCCCCGTCAACTCCCCCGCCCACTCCAGCGCACGCACGTACGGCTTCCTCCCCCTCCCCACCCTGCCTCCAACCCACCTCTCGGCAATACTCGAGTCCCACACATGGTGCAAGTTCAATTCACTCCCCTCCCACAGCACATGAATCCCATTCCCACCACGGGCCACATCCTCATCGTGCAGCGGCTGGTGAATGTCCCCGACAAAGTGCACGACGAACTTGGCGGCCTGGGCGCGCAGCCACGGCGGCAGGTGCGGGTCGAGGACCTGCGTCGTGTAGTTCTGGATGGCGGTGACGACGCAGCCCTCGGCCTTGCAGTCGCGGGCGAGGTCGACGGTGCAGGAGTCCGGAGGCGAGTCCTTGGCGTCGATGAAGTGGAAGACGCCCGTGTAATGGCCCCACTTGGTGTAGCGGATCGAGTCGGCCCAGGTGGCGACGTTGGCGAGGTAGTCGCCGGTGTCGTTGCGCAGGAGGGTCTGGAAGTAGTGCGCTGTTTGCGGCTGCACGAAGTTGCTGGCGAGGTAGGCGATGGTGATGTGGCCGAATCCTATGGGGGTGTTTGTGTGAGTGCGTGCGTGCGTGGACGAGCTTATCTGTGAATGAGTGGCTCACCTCCCCATGCCAGCGTTTGTGGCACGGCTAGTAGACCCAGCGTCAGCGGAGTAGAGATCTTCATTCTTTGGAACTTGGTAATGAATTAATGAGTGAGGAAGGTGAGTGCGAGGGGGAAAGTTCTCATATTCCTATTATGCATGTACGGAGGTGATGAGAGAGGTGCGGCTCGGTGGTGAGCACAGGTCAGTTGATGCGGCAACGTTCACGCGCCGCTTGTGATGGCTCACAGGGTCTCAACGTGCACTGATAGCGAATGAAGCTGTGGCGCAGGGACCCACGTGTGACTTGACCATGCCGAATCTTTGCTTCTTATAATACGCACAGCCATCAAGTGGCACACAACCTTGACGCGAATGTGAGTACATGGCATTTTCAGATGGGCCAGCATTATGTATCCCCTTCAAGAAATTTGGGAGATTATCAACGACCTCGGGAATCACACTGGAATCGAAACTGTGCACAGAACGACAGTGAGAACATTGCAAGGGTCCCCTGTAATTCGACTGCGCCTCAAATACCATAACAGAGGGAATTTTGACTTGCAAATTAGGATGGAGGCACTTAGGCACACATAGAATCGTTACTCTTTGCGAAGCTTGTATATCGGAGTTCTGTTTACTTGTACTTGTCATATTCTCCATAAGGTGGGCTTGTTGGTATCTCCGTAGGCAGGTAGGACTTATTTTGCCACTTGTTCCGTATTCCGTACCCGACAGTATAGCTACCTACCTAGGTAATGGTGGTGCTCAGAGGTAGGGACGGACCGTACCGAAATTCCATTGTGTGCACATATATCACCGATCGATAGTAGACGCATATGCTGGAACTGTCGTATCAGTGACTGCATATTCAATAAGTCGGCGGGATACCCTAGTGCTGTGCAGTTATCCATCGCCACCCATGCTGCCATGCTGCCGGCAGATGCCGAAACACCGCATCATTCCCGAAGTCCCTTTTTAGCTTGACCAAGGCAGTAAGCTTGAGCTTGAGCGGAAGCATCCTACCTAGCAGTGCCTAGGTACTATCTGACCTCTCGAGAGTCACATTCTTCTATTTTCCGTACTAGGATTATGCATATGGGATACAGCTACGACCTTCTCGTTTCTTGCCCATCAAATATTTTGCTATGTGTATACTCATTTTGTCAAATTTGACGACCGCACTGGTAGTGTAGTGGTTATCATTCTAGCCTTCCATTGAAAATATGTAAGCTTGAGACCGGGATTCGATTTCCCGTCAGTGCATATTTTTGGTGATTTCTGCTCTCATCTCGTTGAAATTGAGATGTATCTTATTTTTGGAAATTACATTCACAAAAAAGGCAACACGGCACCTGGCTCAAGGCCGCCCCCGTGGTTGGTTCTTGGACATTCTATGAGACCGAGAATAGATGCCTCATTTCAAACAGCGAAATTGCGTGTTAGAGGATACACTGCAGATTGACCTGCATGTTACAATGATTGGAGGTCCAAGACTTGGGATTGTTGCTCATGGACCTAGAATAGGAAGGAGAGAGCTAGAGAGTACAGTGTCCATATGTGAAATGTTGGTGACAGCCTTCTGTCGTGACTCGTGAGGGTCGCGGTAGCCTTGCAGCTTGTCACCCCTGCCATTGCGCTATTGCACCTAATGTAGGGGCGATGTTGAACAGGCAAAATTCTCACTTACCTCCCAGGTTCGGGTAACAAGAAATGATACACACAAATGATATCACCACCAGCCTCCTTTATTTTCCTTCCCAACTTCTATACATTTTATTACTATAAACCCGAATTCATCATTATTTTGAATATTCTCAAATATCTACGATAAATCTTAAAGCTAAAATCGATACTTTATAACGATTTGAATTATATAGAATTCCAATAATATACAAGCAGCAGCTTTAGATATATAATATAGCCTTAAACAATCTACTATTGATAGCTAAGTTAAAGAAATGCCAGATTGCTAGCAATAAATAGTTAATAGTGATAATACAAAGACTATATTTTAATCAGATATATATTATATTCTTATTTAGTAGTGTGGTTGTATAGAAATGTAGAAAATTGAGTATATTGTGTGTCTTGTGTGTATCATTTCTTGTTACCCGAACCTGCCTCCTCGATTCTGGACAAACATGATCCATGTGTATATTCAAGTCCAGTATATATCCAGCCTGCAGGTGCCTTGGAAAGGTTTGGCCAATACAGGCCATGATGCTGGATCTGAATGCAAAGTCACGACTCATTACATGCATCTATGATGTGAGCACAGTGGATATGAATACAGTCAAGCACAGAGGACTACTACTCCCATGCTGCCATTTGCCTACTTAGGTAGGTGATTGCCACAGTGCCACAGATGATTTTAAATATGTGGGCCTATCTGATTAAGTGTTGGCAGCTTGATCCAAGACCATGCCTGAACTACGCGATGTGAGCCCTGGAAAGATTCGACAAAACTTCAACACAGCTTTCAGAACTCCGTTTTCAAGCAGCAGTCCCTAGCTTTGGATCTCGAAAATCTCAATGTGGAGAACGGACAAGTCACCAAAAGTTATCAGATCAAGATCGCCACTAAGCGAGCACAAACTCTTTCTTGAGAGCTGTTATCAGATCAAATGCGAGTCATCGTGAACCCGATGTGCGTCACAAATGCAGCATTCCATGTGGAGATAGGCTGGCCATCAGATTTAAGGTTAAATCATACCAGGCCCACCGTGAAGGAAGTCCGGTCCGTCTGTGCAGCGGCAGAGTCCTTCCGGCGGCCTCAGGCTGGGACAGGCTCGGCCTGCAAGGTCCTTATGAGGAACGGACTGGTAATGATTACGCTCTGCTTATGCTATCAGGCACATCCCATCAGCAGTCTCCCTGCAACAGCCCAATGCATGGAGGGGTGACACTGGGCACGTGCCGGCGTCCCAACAGCTTCCAGGGCCGCGAGAGCCGTGATTCGCAGGGCCTTTTCAACCCAACTCTCACATGGGCAAGTGCCAAGGACATGTAGGCAACAACATGAGTCGACTTTACTCCTTTACCCCGAAGAGATTTTTGGGGCGGTTCGCAGGAGGCGGGATCCCGCCCGACGCCGGAACTTGTGTTCTCCTCCAGGGGAAAAAAAAAACTTGACGACCACACGTGCATTCTGCTGAGCCATGTGCTCCACCATTTGAAAGATTGTTGGATGGGAAGGAATGGAATGGAATGAAGCGAGCATACTGAGCCTGCAGAAGGACCGAACATCGGGAAGCGAGCAGCAAAAGGTTGACCGTTCGAGGCTGTGGGGTTCTTGTCTGTCCCGAAGTCAGCCAGGAAGCGGAAGAGGATCTGGGCAGTGGACCCATAGAAACCCGTTCGATATGGGACGTTATCTTCCATTACGTCCCGACGATGAAATTGGAACATATATAATAATCTCTCGAAGCCCCGAGGTTAGATCCATCACCCCGACATCCAGACTAGCACACTCCATCCTCTGACCAGCCCTCCCAGACCCTACCTTTCAAGACAATTCATAACCTCAACCACCACCAAACACTCACACCAACATCCACAATGCTCGCCCCCCTCCTGACCCTCCTTGCCCTCCCCCTGGCCCACGCCGCCGGCGCCATTTCAGGCACCGGCATGATCAGCGTGCTCGTCGACACCACCAAGGACATCGCCTTCACCACCGCCACGCCGGCGCTCGCCATCGGGTGCCTCAACGCCGCCGGCAAGGTCGTGCTCGACGACTGCGCGTCCTTCTCGGCCGACGGGCTGGCTGCGTCGACGGACAACGGCGTGTGCTCGTTCTACAACACGGCAGCGCCGGTGAACGCGGACGCGGTGTACGGCGAGAACGCGCACGCGTTGACCTGCTCGGATGCTTCTACGTTGAAGAGTGTGCAATTCTATACGGTTGTGAGTATTTTGTGGCGGATGAGAAGGCGGTTGGTGCTTAGTGAGATATGAGAGTGATGCTGATGCGGTGACATTAGAACGGCATTGCTTATAACTTTATTGGCCAAGGAGATGTCAACATGGTAAGTAACTCCTGTGCTTCACATGTCTAGAAGCTCTTGAATGGCTGAGGCGCATCCCTGATGCACCCTCCTACGTTGAAAAACCTGACGCCCACAATGCCGACGCTGACACTGTCTTAAGTACTACGACGTACCCGGACTTCCAACACTATCCACGGATGAGCTCGATATCTGGTACTACACATGGGGTGGCAGGCAAAACACCGTACCGGAGGGGCACTTCAAGGCTCTGCTTCTGTGGGAGCCCACCTCGTAAGGAATACTTTGGTAGCGGCATTTGATCCAGTTTTGCTGTAGACTGAAGGGAGATGCTAATCCATTTCGCATTCTGTCAGCATAACTCGCTTGTCTGGTGGACCAGGAAACGGAGAAGGAGTGCAGAATGTCCTGACTATGAACGCATGATAGCCCATAACGTTTTTTTTTTCGGCAGAGATGGGAGACTTCTAGAACATTTAGCCATCAGTTCTGGCCTGTAAAAGAATTGAGACACGACACACGACATAGAAGAAATCTGAAAGGATTTGGCCTCTAAACGTCGGGCCTTCTTATAGATATTGATAAAATTACTTATTAACGAGCTATACTGCACATGAAGTCGACCATCTAAAAGCTCTCACACAATTCCGACAGCGGTCAATGACATCCGCACAAACCGCGCTACACAATTTCATATCTTCCCAGTCAGGGTGTCTTCCGGTGGCACCAACGTGCCCCGTCAGGCATTGCGCCGCAGCCTTTGCCAACATAAAGGCCTACATGTTCTTATCGGTCGCATTGCGCAGGCAAACACGTTCATTTGCAGGAGGCGACAGTTCGAATACTGGGCTCAACATGGGAACAAGCTACACATGCAGCAAAATGGTTCCGCATGCACATGGTCGAACAATGATGTGCCGGCCACAAATCTCCAAGACGACGACCCTCCACCGCCGCCGCTGAGCGTTCCTCAACGAGTTACTTTACCATCTGTCACCACCGCGACGAATCTCAACCTCGCCAGACTTGAGAGTATCGATGAGCCCTCAAATACATCATCACATCTCAGGTCGACACATGCCCTAATTGTGGCGGGGTAAATGATATGAATATTCGTACCACAAGAACGTTCCTCGATGGGCTGTCTTGATTTTCAGGTCAGCAAGCTCCGGGCGTCCTCAAAAATAGCCCAGCGAGCTCAGATATCATGACCTGCGATGTCACGAGGTTAGCCCATCGTTTATTCGCTGAACACCAGTAAGACTGTAAGAGGGAAGAGCAAACTCACGGCCCAACGCTTTCCCCCTTTTCGACACCTCCTTCGCATAATACGTCTTGATTCTCACCCTCCGCGCTTCCTCTCTTGCCTCCTCAGTCAAGCGCCTAACCTCCGCCCGCGCCTCCTTGACCTCCCTCCGCGCCTTCTCCAAAGCTCTATCGGCCTCGTGCTCCGCGGCCTCCGCACTCAGAACCCTCTCACGCGCCTTTGTGATCGATGGATCCAGCTCTTCGTCTCCTGCCTGGAGCTTCACGATCGCGCTGCGGTCGTCGACACTGAAGTGACGCGAGACGCCCACCGTTGCGGCAGTGGAATACAGATCGGGTTCCGTCAGCACGGTCGCTGATGGGGATACGGGACTCGGGAAGCGACCGGGGACGTTGACGGCTGGCGGCGGGGTCGGCGCTCTAGTCGTGATAACGATCGAGCCGCGCTTGGATTTCATAACGGCGGCTTCAGGCTTTGTGAGCGTGGCCTTGTTTGAGGTCTTTCCCTTTTGTATGGGGATTTCACCGGGAGTCCGGCCGGACTTGGAGCTCGAGGATGAGGGCTCGCGAGAGTGGTCGTGGCGACTAAAGAAAGGCATTGTTTAGTACGATTCGATGATGGTGATATGAGATGCTTTCCGCGTGCGTGGTCTAAGATGGGAGAATAACGTTCTAAGTTATCAGAGCCCAAGCGGATCGTTGGACAGGCCAACTAGGGGCATATCAACTATTTCTTCATGTGACAGAGAGGCTTCCCTCTATTGTGCCAGCACATGTGATCAGGCTCATCATCCCATCTCTCGTTTCGGCCAGTTTCTCGGCTTCATTGACCTTGACGATGCTTATCTGGAGATCATCGTACGAAAGCTACTGGCCCATGTGGTGAAGAACGCCGGGTACGACAGCAGCCGACATATCTCGACCGTGGGGGCTGCGGCAGATCGTCTGAAAGTTGTTCAGATGACTGCTTCGTCTTTAGCGTGTCTGCCCAATGCGGTGTGTTGAAATAACTGCCGGGAATCCGGGGTATATCACGGGGATCCAAGATCGCCATCCCGTCCGATGTTCGGACCGGAGCGGTCGAAATCTGACATGCGGGCCGGCCCTACGGATCCGTTGAATCAAAGTCAAAGTCCACAAGTTTTCCTGCAAAAACTGTCAATTTTCTCCGTTTGCTAGTTGGTAGACCGCGCCGTGCGTTGGTTCGGTGACAATTAGTTAAGGTTACATGGCGTAGGCTATTTCGAATATCGAACGCAACTAACGTCCGGCGAGAAAGGTCGCAGATGCACGCGACCTTCACACGGCGTCTCAATGAGTTGGCCGTACTAGAGCCGAGTAATCCATGGCTCTCCACGAGGGGCCGCGCCTCAGTCGAGTCCTGAAGGAAACACCTGGGCAGACTTATGATCACTGATTGAAGACTACAGCCACACACGGGGCAGGCATCAGACTTAAAAAGGCAAAGCGCTCGATGGTTCGATATATTCTCAAAATCATGGTAATCTTGTATCAAATGCTGAGCATGACTTACCTAGGTAGTTGCATATTCGTTCCACAACCATGTGTCCCAGTCCCAATCCACCAGATCTGCGAACGGGTATCGAATGTTCGCTGGATCTACATCGTTAGGATACCGGCGATCGTCGCGCCAACGCTCGAATATTTGGGACATGGCCTCAGGTTCTGTGGTAGGCTCATGCGCCTCAGCACTGCGACGCTGCCCGCACTGCGCCGCACCAAAGTCGATCACGCGAATGTCAGCCGGCCTGCTCTCCTCGACCGATTTGATGATGATATTCCGTGGGACGAAATCCTCCTCAACCAGAACATCCAGCTGCCGCATCTTACTCTCTGCAGCCACCAACGCCCGCATGATCTGTTTCCTTTGTGCCTGAGTATACTTGACTAGCCATCCCTCCTGATCTTCACTGAGAGGAACGCCGGGACTGTATTCGTAAAGTATGGCGCGGACAGGACGGGTGCGGCGTAGAAGTCCGTCTTCTTGGTCCGTGTAGTAGCTCTGTCCCCCTTTTTGCTTTTGTCGGGGAAGAGGAACATCGACTGTGTAGGATCCCAGAAAGTGCGGGACGACGACTCCATAAAGCGGCCGGAGATAGTCACGATAAGCCTGCGTTTCCAGGAAGAAGGCGGCGTCGCAGTTATGAAAGGGATCAGGACGCCAGTCGACGAAATCCACGTAGAGGGGATCGTAGATCTTGGCTGCCACTTGGGTACCCGGAAGAGTGAAATGTCGTGGTATCGGTGTGTGTGGGGAGGTCACGGAGGTGTTATGCACGTACCGTACCGATGTGTCCTCAGTCTCGAAGTTGTGACCGGAGGCGACCAACTCCACTCTCATGACCTGGCTGTTCTTCTGATCGCCAACTCGAATGTGCTCAAGAACTCGGAACTGGATAGCAGAATTGCCCATCTTGCCCTCTGCAGGCGGATGCCTCAGACATGCTTCCAGGGGTGGAAGATTCTCGATATCGTCCTGGACCTGCCCATCTGCGCCGTGATACCAGTCATCGAAGTCTTTCAGGAAATCCTTTGGTGGCTCGTAGGCTTTCGCTGTGAACCGAGAGGCAATAGTGTAGGGGATAGGCGGCGCTTCCTCGTCTGGATGCTTGTCCAGGTACGCGTAGGGCACCCTCCAGGCCGCGACGTGCCTCTGCCCACCTGCAGCCCGCTGTTTAGAATGATGCATGCTTCGACGCTGGCAAGGCGAGACCGACTCCTTGCAATGTGATAGGAGCCGAACTAATGCATGCATAGATCGGAAGGAATCGCGAAGGCTGGGCCCGGGCGCCATACTTCGTAAAGGGTGTATGTGAAGGTTTGTAAAGAAGGAATGATACTTGTAGACCCAGGAAATCATGTTATAAGAGGCACTGGATGGGCATGAACTTTGAGATAATTGGGCTTCTTGGGTCTGACGCTGAGATAAAGACCAGACCGGCGTTTGCGTTACTTACTTGTGTATCAGAATTTCCATTTGGTGAGAGTTGAGACACTCCAAATGCAACCTCATATAGATATGTATGCAATTGCACTAGCAAGTGTTTTCCAGCCTGGCAACCATTTTTACTGAGGCACAAGCAGCAGGCATACTCAGCGCAGCGCCATTATCCCCTTCCGGGTAAGTATTATACGTGAGGTTCGTGCTGGTGCAGCAGATATCTAGATTCCGAAAATGTTCAATCTAAAACTTAGCTTGTCCTTTTGAACCTTGGAATATCCTCTGGGTCTGTTTTTGGGAGAGGTTAACATCATGTATCAGTTGCCGTATCACTTGCCGTACTGTACGCTCCCGCTTCGTAAGCGGTGGTTGCGTTTCGAGAGGGAAACTTACGTAATCGGTCGTCCACCAAGATTTGGACCATACCGGACCCGAAACACAAAAAAAAACAGCGGAGCTGGAAAGAATTTACACGAGAAAATGTGCGATACCTATCTTCAGATTATATCGGGCTGTCAAGATTCCCAACTTATTCCGAGTTCATCTCGGCCGTCCGGGGCTCACGACCCCTTTCCGCCGTCCACGAGTGCCCGTCCACTCCGCCCGGAAGGGAGAGCCGGAAGCGTTTCATTTTGCGAAGCTTCACATCAAAATTCCTCCCCCGCATTTTGGCGATCTGTACTTGCCGCTAGCCTGAACCGCGCGGGCTTGGTAATGGTAGGTCAGGTGGCTCATCATTGGGCCACTAATAAAACCAGACCAAGTTCATACTCCTCTGTTTCTGTGACCCGTCTGAACCCACAGGCGATTCGGACCGCACGGGCTGTTCGAATCGTCCGCTAATGGCTTGACAAGCATTGCATAAGACCCAGGCTAGGATGGGAGGTATTGTACATCGACTTGGTACACATGTATAAAAACAGCACGAAAGCTTCAATGAACTATATTCTAGCTTCCGCTGCCATTATCTCATAAACTCAAAACCATTCATACTGACATTGATCATGGCGACGAACTCAACAAGTGCGTCCCTGGGCGGCTTCATTTCACTGGACGGCGCCAGCCCTCTGCTGGCGGACAATCTTGGCTGGATCGTGGCAGCCGTCTTCGGGCTTTTACTTGCTGCCTGGCCAAAGATACAAACTTCATGGACCGTGTCTCGATTTCCGTTGGCGGGGAAGCATTTGGGCGGTGAAATGAAGAGGAAGCAGGCTTTCTGGACGAATGCCAGGGAACTCTACGGGGAAGCGTACAGAAAGTTTCACGACAGGGTCTGCAGGGTCACGACTCTTGAGGGTATGTCTCATGCTTACACCAGTGGGGAGATCCTGTGCTTATCGAAACCCGTGACTGACTGTCTCCAGGCGACCATCTTGTGGTTCCGAATACTTTACTCGATGAGTTGAAGGGCCGATCCGATGAGGAGGTTGATGTCCTCAAGGCGTTCGAAGACGTGAGTGGATCTCATTTTGTCCAGAACACATGTGGCCATGTCTTCACCAGCTGTTGACTGCAAGTACTGTACCTGTCCTAATCATAAGCACAGATGACCGAGAACCACATCGTCGGTCTCTACCCCCCACGCGAGCGCACTTTCATCGTCAACGACATCGTCAAAAGCGACCTGACCAAAGCCCTCGCGCGCCTCAACCCGCGGCTGTCTGCCGAAGTCGAAGAGACCGTCGCGCAAGAGTTCCCCCCCTGCCCGGAATGGACCCCGCTTGTCATCAACGACATCCTGCTCCGCGTCGTGGCCATCGTGTCCGGCAACATCTTCCTGGGCCCCGAGCTCTGCCGCCGTGAGGAGTACCTGTTCGCGGCGATCCGCTTTACCGTGGACATCACGCAGGCGGTCGGCGCGATGAAGATGCTGCCGCCTCCCATCCGGCGCGTGGCATCGTGGTTCTCGCCGCAGGTGAAGCTGGTCAAGGAGCACCGCAAGAAGATGACGGCTTTCCTGGCGCCGGTGATTGCGGAGCGGAAGAAGTTGATTGCCGAGGGAGGCGAGGTGCCGGATGATGTGTTCCAGTGGATGATGGAGAAGTCGGCGGCCAAGGGGATTACCAGCGTGCGGCACCTGGCGGATATGCAGCTGCTGCTGACCATGGCGGCGATTCACACCACAACGGGGACGGCGACACGGTTCCTGTATGATATTGCGCGGTACCCCGAAGTGATTACGGATATTCGGAAGGAGATCAAGGCTGTGCTGGCGGAGACGGACGGGGTGATGACGGCGCAGGCGCTGTTTAACATGAAGTTGTTGGACAGCGCTATGCGGGAGTCGTTGCGTCTTAGCCCACCATTTGTTGGTAAGTTCTCCCCGCTCCTTACCGTTGTTGTAGGAACTGGCTGCGGAGGAGCGACTCAACTGACACGAACCGACCAGAATCCTTCCGCCGCTACCTGCTGCGCGACGTAACCCTCAAAGACGGCACCTTCCTCCCCAAGGGCTTCTTCATTGAGACGCCCAGCATGGCGACCCTCCGCGACCCGGCGCTCTACCCCAACCCGGAGGAGTACAACCCGTACCGCTTCTACGAGCTGCGCACCAACCCGCAGGCGCCGGACCCGATCGGCTTCCGCAGCCGCGAGCAGTACCAGTTCGTGTCGTGCACCAAGGAGAATGCGGCGTTTGGGTTCGGCAAGCACGCGTGCCCAGGCCGCTTCTTCGCGGCCAACGAGATCAAGCTGATCATGGCGCGCCTGCTGCTTCAGTACGACGTCAAGATGCCCGAGGGCGAGACGGAGTCGTATAAGAACTTCTTCATGGGCGGGGTAACGGGCCCGGACCCAACGAAGAAGTTGTTATTTAAGCGCATTGCGGAGTGATTGGGGTATGGTGTTGGACTGGTGAGGTATTTGTGTACATAAGTAGTGCTGTAGCGAGTATTTGCTTTTTTTTTACCGGTCTATAGCGTTCCATGAGCAACAAAACTTTTTTCTCGGTTCTTGAACATACTGCCTGAGTACACACGTGGTATAGCTAGTGAAAGATCACAACGAAGAGGGTGCATACAGGCACAGCATGAGGAGGATTTTCGGCATGTATTGGGAGAAACTAAATAAACAAACTAAATAGATGGGGGGCCCAGATCTAATTGATGACGGCTTTCAGCGGCCGTCAGTGGCCACCGACCAGAGGTTCCTTCCCCAGGGCTGTCACTCGACTCAGGTCAGCTCCCATTGACGTCTGTCATGGCTTTGTCCTTCCTAGGTACACCAACATCTCCAGAGACGCTGTGGAGTCTCTCCATTCCACACTATCTTTACATCCACTCGAGGTGAGCATGCATCTGCTCAGAGTCCCTCTGAGCCTTCTTGCAGCTCCAGGATCACAGAGGCAGAGTGAGCTGGAACCAACAGGCACGATTGCTTCGGTGAATTCGGTGATTCACACCTCATAGACGCGCAAAAGATGCCAGCGGTCCCGACAAGTCGGAGAAGCATCGTCGCGTCGTCACCACCTTTTCAGCTCGGGCGGCGGGTCCTCCCGGACATGCGGTGGCACCCCGAAGCTTGTGGGATTCGGACACCCGAAACGCGATTCAGCCTTATTACACGTCCAAGAGCTTTGATAATGGGACACAGCGTGTCTGACATGCCCACGTCTGAGATGGTATGTTTATCGAGAGATTGGCCAGAAAAGTCCGAAGCTGAGGAATGGGCCATGGCGAACAAAGCTGTGTTCATGCGTGAAACTGAAGCTAGGGGGGGTGGGCTGTAGGAAGAGTAGTCAGCGCCGGCGGAGATCGCGGAGACCGCGGAGGGGTAAACACGGAGTAGCTGGATGTAAATCCGGGGGAAGTTCGGCAATCAAAGAGGGTGCTAGTTTCAACTTGAAGAAGAATTTAGAAGCACTTGTCGGAGCAATTCTTAGTGTCAGGAGACTCGAGTTCAGGATATATATATACTCACAAGCATCCTGCGCATCTAGCATCAACACCTGACCGCCCACATCACATTCCTACCTCGAACCTTCACCACCAGCCAAAATGTCTCTCATCCACCGCGTGACGATGTTCAAGCTCAACGGAGCAGACAAGCAGAAGCAGCTTGTGGCCGCATACCAGAAGCTCAGCCAAGATCAACAGAAGGTATGTATCCATCCACCCCTCACACGCCAGCCCACACTCCCTCGCTCCCACCGCACCCCTCCTCTAACCCAGAAGAACAGGACGGCAAGCCGTACATCGTCTATCTCAGCGCCGGGATTGCCGACCCCAACGACCCGAAGACCAAGGGCTACACGGTCATCTCGCAGAGCAAGTTCAAGTCCCTCGAGGACATGAAGTTCTACGACGAGGAGTGCGAGGCGCACAAGGCCCTGAAGGTCACTGCCCAGGGCCTGAAGCCGGAGGAGCCGCCCACGATGGTATACTTTGAGGGCACGCCCCAGATCGACCTGACGCACGCTTAAGAAGGCGAGGCTAGTCTAGCTAGCTGCTAGAGGCAATCTCATTCTTGATGGAAAGGCAGGGCACATGGCTCGGGCTAGATAGATCCCGCAGACGAGACTGATAGCGGTTGAATACAAGCACAAAGCTCCACTCGGACCAAGCAAGCATACACGCAAACACAGTAGACGCCACATTCCCAACAGCTCACGCACCTGCCCCCCCAACGCCTCCCTGCTCTCTTGCGATCCCCTCCGCCCGCTTCTTCAAGTCCGCCCCCCACGCCTCGAAGGCCCTCTCCAACTTTGCCCCTTGCGTCCACTTTACCACCGGTGCCAGCGGGCCGTAGAAAGTCTCCCAGCACGTATACTCCGTCCCACCCTCTCCATCCTCAACAAACTCCTGCACCCGCTCCGTCCTTAGCAGCAATGCGGGCGCGCTCGTGGCCTGCCACGCCACGCGCCAGCCACGCTTCGGATCTGTGCTATCGAACGGCTCGAGCAGCGTAACCTCCATGTTCTGGTCCATGGAACTCGTCGCATCGTCGGGGTTCATGTGCACCTCGAAGGTCATCTTCGTGCCCTTCTTGATGTACCGCGAGCCGTCGTCTGTTGCGACGGCGGCTTCGAGCGCTGAAGACGAGGACGGAGGCGGCGGAGGAGAGGTTGGCGGTGGTGGGGTGGAGAGGATGGTGACGCGGCGCACGAAGCGGTTCCAGCTCGGCCAGGTGGCGTGCTCGAGGAGGGCGGCGAAGACGGTGTCGGGCGGGGCGGCGATGTGTTGCGAGGCGATGACGCTGAAGGAGCCGCCGGCGCCGTGGGTCGGGGTCGGGATGGGGGTTTGGGAGAGGGAGCCGGGGCTGTTGCGGGGGACTGGGGGCTGGCTTGTTGTTATGGGGCGGTCGGCCATGTTGGGAAATCGGATCTTGTGATGTTCGAGGTGTGCGTTCGTTGACTAGAGGAGGTGTTCCGGCTTTCTGGGGGCGATGAGGCAGGCAGAAGATGCTGGATGTTAATGTGACGGACGCGGGGAAATCGCCGTGATGTCTATCCCCGCCTGCAAGTCAAAGGTAAATAATCCCTGCATCGGCGGACCACCGCGAGAGAAATTAGAGTTGTGACGAGATCCGGATTCGACCTGGACACTGCTGATACGGATATTTGTTGATTAGCTGGTACAGTTAGGTGTGCCATTCGCACCGTTGACCAGTGCTTTGCTGATCGGGATCAATGTTGAGCTCCAAGACAAGGAAAGAAGCAATCTCGTTCTAGAGCTGGAGATGGTGCTCCAATGTCAAATAACCACTCAGACAAAGGTATACACGCACCAATGGAAGGATCGCAGCATACTCTTCGCGATCGGGCTGCAGTATGGTCGCGTAGCCGAAACGACGAGGTGCGGTACGGATACGTGAGCTTGTGATTTGGAAAGGTTTCGCGAGTTGCAACATTCGTTGAGCAGGGATTGCTCGGCTGTTCCCGACTTCTTTCAGGATTATCCCTGATGCAGCCCTGTAGATGCAGATCAGGTACAAAGTACAGTTAGGCCTAGCAAATGGCAACCTAGTACTATGTAGAAGGAAGGTGAACTGAAATACGATTGCTGGTCTTTATCAATGTCACAATCTCTATTTAGATGCGAGACTCGTGTGGTGATCAATTCATCTTTTCGATCAGAGTCGTCAGGGCAAAAGTACTGGACCTCGTTGCAGGTAAGGAGTACGGGGTACAGGAGGACTGGGGCACTTACCAGAGGTGCCTCAGGTAGATTCTAAGCGGCTGAACACTGATGAGTTGGATGGAGAGCACTCTTCGAAACTTCACTTTGTTTAGCTTGTATGATGATCAGTTTTGTATGTTGAGAGTACAATAAGAGGATATCTGTCCTCTTTGAAGTAACACAGTGATGCTGGGAAGTGCTTGCTCAAGGACTTACGGAGCACCTCAAGTACGTTGAGTCGTAATTGATGCAGTGCTGTGAAACTCCGCATTTGCGTGTCGAAAGGGAAACTGTGAAAGGCTCCCTGGAAGACATTTGTAGCATACAAAAATTCAAACTATCTTACTACAAGTCGACTTCGTCTATCGTGGTATCGTAGATTTCTTCCTGTCCTGTAGATCTCTTTTTTTTTTACCGAGATCTGACATCGGTGGTGTGGAGTACAGGGATATTCCCGATCGGTCCCGACCTCGAGAAGTCCGGTCGCACTAACCTTGTTTGGCACACAATGACATCTCGACATCTGTCGCCATCATCTTATCGCACATAGCACCGGCAACGACACGACATGCACCTTAGCACTGCCTTCAATATGCACCTATCTACACCTACCAAGCATTATTACCAACAGATACATCCTCCGCTTCTGAGTTGATGCCCAACCTTGATCGACGACTCTGCCGCTAGCACGGTATCCTTTTGGACACAGGGGCTCTATATAATCTTCTACAGAGGACCCTGTCAAGTAGGCACTAGACCTTACCGTGTTAGGTCATACAACTAGGCGATTTCACATAGACAACGGCATCAACCCATCTTTGAGACTCCTCCCATCTGACACAAACGACGCGCAAAAGGAGACACCTGAATCTGACTCGCGACGGCAAAGTGGGCCAGGCTCGAAACATTCCTCCTTCCGGACGAGTGGGGACTTTTGTTTCCCAGGACTCATAAGCATATAAATCTCATTGCTGGCTCAACACTATCCCAGGTCAAGGTCTTCCCAACCTCATCCGCGGATCGACCTTCACCCGGGTCACTCACTCAACATGGCCGCCAGCGACCTCTCGACGCTCGACCAGCGCCTGCTGGACGCCATACAAAAGTCTTCAGCCGACAACATCCCATTCCGGGCAACCACCCACCACGCCCACAAGACATGGGCCCGCACCTTCACCTCCCACCCGGAGCTCTACATCCGCCCGCAATCCGTCCCGGAAGTTCAAAAGGCCATCAACCTTGCGCGCACCTCGCGCCGACGCATCACCACCACCGGCTCCGGCCACTCCCCCTCCGACCTGACCTGCACCTCCTCCTGGCTCCTCAACCTCGACGACCTGCGCCAGATCCTGGACGTCGACCCCGAAACCAACATCGTGCACTTCCAAGCCGGCATCCGCCTCTGGCAGCTCGGCGAGGAGCTTGATCGCCTCGGGCTCGCGATGCCCAACCTCGGCTCCATCAACGAGCAGTCCGCGGCGGGTGTCATCTCCACAGGGACCCACGGCAGCTCGCTCGAGCACGGCCTCATCTCGCAGTCCATCGTCGAGCTCACCCTCGTCACCGCCGACGGTCAAGTGCGCACCGCCTCCCGCACCAAAGACAACGAGCTGTTCCGCGCCGCGCTGATTTCGCTCGGCGCGCTGGGCGTCATTGTCGAGATGAAGTTCCAGACGGTGCCCGCGTATAGTCTCAAGTGGACGCAGACCATCGACAGCGACGCCGTCATTTTCCGCGACTGGGAGACGACGCTGTGGACTTCGGGCCACTTCGTCCGCGTCTGGTGGTTCCCCTACACGCGGCGGTCTGTCGTGTGGAAGGCGAATATGGCGACTGAGGACCACTATGACCAGCCGAGCTCGTGGTACGACGGCGCGCTGGGGTACTACGTCTACCACAACCTGCTGTGGCTCTCGCAGTACGTGCCCTCGATCCTGCCGACCGTCGAGTGGTTCGTCTTCGGCATGCAGTACGGCTTCGCCAACGGCACCACCACCTCCGCCGTGCAGCCGCAGCGCAAAGCCCTCCTCATGAACTGCCTATACAGCCAGTACGTCAACGAGTGGGCGCTGCCGCTGCGCAAGGGCCCCGAGGCGATCAAGCGCCTGAGCTGCTGGCTGAGCAACCTGCAGCCGGGCGACCGCGACTACTGCGAGCACGGGATCCCCTTCTCCAGCAAGGGCCTGTACGTGCACGCGCCGATCGAGGTGCGCGTGACGGACACGTCGCGGTTCCTGGGCAACACCGACGGCACGGGCCTCGAGTCGCGGCCGCTGCTCGACCCGACGTGCCGCGACGAGCCCACGCTGTATCTCAACGCCACGACGTACCGGCCCTACGACCTCGAGCCGCCGTGCCTGGACGTGTACTACCGCGCGTTCGAGTGGCTGATGCGCGACGTCGGCGGGAAGCCGCACTGGGCGAAGAACTTCACGACGGTGACGAGGGAGGATGTGGAGGAGATGTACGGGGAGGATTTGGACACGTGGCGGAGGGTGAGGGATCGGGCGGACCCGAGGGGCATGTTTGCGGGGAGCTGGCATCGAAGGACGGTGTTGGGCGGGGAGAAGGAGCTGCCGTTGGAGGAGAGGGAAGTAGAGAGAAAGATGAGGAGGGGACGGGGATGGTTTTGGACGGGGAGGATGGAGGAGGCTTGATGGGGTCTTATTCTTGGATACCTACTTGAATACGAATTTTACTTTTTTTTTGGAGGGCCTTGGGTCTGTTGTGGGGTCCAGGATTGTGAGTGTTGCGCAGGGAGAAGAGCGTTTAATGCTGTTGCACAGATGCTGTGACTGAGCAGCGCTACGCTGGCTCGAAGCCCCTTCAACACCACCGTGTAGGCGGCAGACGCTTCATCCTGATCGGGTTTCGCTACCATGGACCTGGAGCCTACGACTCTACTCGGCTCACACCGACAGCAAGCCGTGGCAAATATGCCTCGATCCTGATGTTCGATCATGATCTTGAATGGCCCTCCATCTTCTCAGGACATCGCCCCGAGTCACCCGCATCCTGGGTCTACCGCGCGAGCCTGACGGATGGTTGCATCACCGCCCGCCCACACTTCATGGAGCTTGCTTTCACCGCACGGAGATGAGAGACCAGGGCGCTTCATACGACCCTTGGCAGATGTGCCGTTGCGGCACGGGTCTCAGTCGGGCGACCTCTCTCAACCTAATTCCGCACAGCCATCTCCTGACGAAGTGTATCAACGTCATCGCGCTGACACTTTCTCCGAGAAGGACGGTACTCTGATACACCCGGAAAGCATCACCATTGTCTAAGCGGCGCCACCGCCCGCACCCGCACCCGCACCGGCCAGAGCACCAGCAGCCCCCATCTTCCTACCCGCCAACCAGGCCGCCGACCCGAAAAGCCCTCCCGGCGGAGTGAAGCTGTCCAGCACTGGCCAGAAAAGTATCAGTCTTCAGGGCATCATCGAAAGTGACTCGAAGGAATACGTTGGGAGAAAAAAAAAGGGCTTCCACACGTACCTTGCCTCCTCGCCCGCCGACTCTCGACCACCCCCCTCCTCAGTCGCAACACCCACACCGCGACCAATGTATCTCGTACCGCCTGTGCCATCGGCACCGTCACGACCAGTCGCCTCCGCTCACCACTGCCCTTCTCCTCGTACGCGACGACCTCCCGCCGCTTCGCCGCATTGTCAGCACACACGTAGTTTCGGCGCCCACTGATCGTCCTGTTGACCTCGAATAGTAGGTGTGGGTGGGCGGCGAATAGCTCTTCGTCCGCGGCCGTTTTTCCAGGGCTGAGGAGGGCTGTGAGCTCGGGCCTGCTGTGCGGAAGCGGGAACTTCGTGGTGGTGAGCGGCTCTAGGGTGATGGTTCCGAGGGCCGGGGGCGTCGACGGTGTGCAGGTGATGTAGTACGGGGGCTTGGATTGAGATCGTGGGTGGACAAGGTAGAAGACAGGCTGCTCTGCTGGGGGCCAGGGTGTGGGCGAGGGGTCTGGCTTTGTGTCCGAGGTTGAAGGAGTGGATGGGTTTGCCGCTCGTTTGAGGGTGAGCGTAGTGCCTTTTTGGGGGATGGAGGTCAGGTCCCAGTCCGTTTCGTAGTGTATGGTTCTGGGCTCGGTGTCTGTCTCGATGGTGCGGCCGTTGAGGATGAAGGTGACTGGTTCTAGAAGATATTCTGGTGGGCTCGTGCTCTCAATCTCCTCATAGGGAGGGAGCAAGGAGACTGTGTCTGTGTCCATTGCGAACTTCTTTACGCCAATTTGACGGATTGAAGTGGGTGTGGATGTGAACAGGATGGGACAGCTAAAGTGACCTTATGGAAAACAGCCACAGCATCTTGATATATCCTTGGGCAACAACGGATGCCTGTAGTGCCAAGCTCGCCTCCGCGTCTCGGGTGTCGATCGTAAATCCCCAAGTCGTTCAAATTGGCAGTACGCACCCAGCGTGCGGGCGGTAGCACTAGTTGCGTGCCATCAGCCCGCACAGCCACCTAGGACCTTCACGTGCCCCGTCTTCACAGATTGGCTGTGCCGCAACAACATATACATAAGCTGGGCGTCATGCGCCATTCATTCGGAGGAAATTCGATGTACTCAGTGCTGCTATCACAGTATCCATTTGCTGAACATATCTGGCGTTCGGATATCTTCAGGCGTTTCATGAGATGTGCCGTATGTACGGTGCGCGGCCAATAATCGAAGCACAAACTTTCCCAGCACGTAGGAATTTCATTGAGAATCCTCATTCGCAAGGGATATGGAAGCAGGAGGCCTTTGTGCCTCTTTCCCAGCTTCCAGAGCATCGAGACGTGATCACTAACAGATGCGCTTATAGATTATGTATGGATCTGTTAGTGCAACCCAATCTGCGGAGTAAGTCATCACTCCAACCTTTGGGAAAACAAAGTTGGCGTCTGCCCGCAGGCGTCTTTTCAACATCAACAAAACCCGCGCAGCTTACAATCCACATTCTCTTCTCTTCTCCATCAGCACCATGCCGACGGAATCCGCCGAACTCAAGACATGTTTGCTGGCCTCTTCCATGGCACAATGTCGGCGGGCACCCGGCTTTCTGGTGCGGACACACACACACAACAGTGACACATCCATCCCTCGGGCTTTCGGTGTGTCCTCCACCAAAGGCGGCAAGGCCTCAAAGCACAATACTGCGCCCTGCATGCGAGATGCTGCACAAAGTCGCTGTCGTGTGTTTGAAAGTCAAACCCCCGCAAAACAAGGGAGGAAGTGACAACTAGCGGTTTCGACTCTGATAAACGCTGCAACTGCGCGGCTATATCGCATTGTCCTGTCTGATGTCGTGTGCCTAGGTACAGCCCGGTGGCTGCAAGGCGGCAGGCATTCCGCAAAAAGGTTCTGCACGTCGAAGCTGTCCAGCGTCATCCCGTGCAGCGGTCGGGGATGCGCACAGGCGGGCAGGAGGGCTCTGCAGCAAGTCGCAGCAAGCAAGCACACTTACAAAAAAAATAAAAAAATTGCAGCAGCTGTGCCAGCTTGCAACGGTAGCATCGATGCAGGCACTGTCCATCGGTGCTGCGGTGTCAATCATACATGCTGCAGGTCCCTGCTCCAAACGCGCCCCTGCTGCATCGGAAGATCTGTCAATGTCACCTGACACCTGGCCCCCTCTGGCTGAGCCTCATGCTATTCTTGTTTACCTGCTATTCGCATCTGCTGACTGACCATTTCCGCGGGCCTCAACGCTTGCATACCAAAGAAGCGAAACCAACGTCACCACTCGGTCCGATGCGATCGGAATGCTGGTGGACGGTGGAAGATTCTTGCGACAAGCAATGTCAACATCAACAAACGGCAAAGTCGCACCGTCATAGCAAACTGAAAGCGGGAGCCCACGGGTACAACACGATCCTGCGGCTTTCCGTCAAAGCCCTGCGTCCGATCAGGCATCACGGGAAGAGGCGGCCTCGTCCTGGCTGACCGGAAGCGGCCCCCCGGAGGAGTGCTGTGGTCCTACCCCCGTGGATTATCGTCACATTCGATTTGATTCCATGTGACTCGGCTGGTCTTGCAGAACAAAGGGGGAGCTTGCAGATGGCGGCGACGGGAGGGGGGGGGGGATAAAGGATCTTGACCTTGAGCTATCGTCGCAAGACACTCCTGCGGCTCCTGCGGTAACGTGCGCTAGCTTGCCTGGTTCCCCAGCTTGCAGGTATTGCGGGCTATCTTTTGGCATCCACCCAATACAGGTGGCGCCTCGCGGGGGAAAGCCATTCTCAGATGTGAGAGTCGACATGTTGAGATACACAGTCATGCAGGTCACCCAGAGCGTCGGGGCGTCCCATGACCGCATCACAACTGAGACGGTCTGGTGGAGGTTCATCCGGCAGTTCTGATCTGACAGCTCCAGCCTACCTGTCTGCTGATGACACAGAGCAGATCTAGACGCTCCAGGCTGTCCCTACCCGATGGCCGGCAAGTTGGTGCTCCGCGGCCCAGCCACACTGTGAGTTCTCCGCACATCTCGTGCTGTCGGTCGGCCTGTGCAAGTTGGGCCTGGCCACAGCAGGTTTTGGGAGTGCATTTTGAGCCGGCAACGAGCTCAGGGGGTAGCTCGAGCAGAAACCGAGGGTCCATATACTGCAAGGTCAGAATGTGTCTCGGCCCTCGGGCGGACTGGGGCAGACTTTTGGAGTTGGTTTATTTAAGGGAGGGTGAGCTCTTGACAGACCCCCTGATTCCTCTGAACTCGCCGAACCCCTATCGTCGTCGGCCCCGTACGAGCGCACCTTCTTGGTTCTAGATCTGCGCCCTTGAGGGCTTGGACCCGTGTTTCGAGAGCCCCTCTTGTCTAAGCAAGTTGCTTCTGCTCCGGGAGGGCAGTCCAGCCCCCAAGCCCCCCGCCCCAAGCCCCCAGCCCCAACGACCACCAAAAACTCAGTGTGATAGCTCAGAAGATGCAGCCAAAACTCTGCCCAGTAGCAAGGATCGTTTCGTTTTAAGGGTCCTTCCCGTTCCGCGGCTGCATCCCGCCCGTTGTCTCGCCACATCTGTCCTGGCAGGCGTGAGGGAGCCGACCAAGGCAAGGCGGTCATGTTCTGCAGCTGTCACGACTCGGTGGAGCTTGAGGGTGTGCTGCGTTTGCCACTGCAAAGCGCCTCGACTGACGTCGACGTTTCCCTTTTGGTCAATGCTGTAGTACATGCCTTGCAGGTTTTAGCCCCTCCCCATTTTCTGATTTTTGACAGCCCGTGATCTGATCCATCATCCCTTTTGTATGTTGCGGAGGTGTCCGGTCCATGGAATGGCACGCGAACGCGGTGGAAGTACATTCCCATACGCGGGGATCACACGTCGCAAGCAAGTCACTCGTACATTCCAGAACCCCATTCCTCCCTCATGTTGTTGTTCCTCGGCCTGGATGGGTGTTGGAAAGACTCAAGACCTTCGACGCTCGACCCCCTTCTTACTTATACCTAGGCACTACCCTGTTCCTGCCCCCGGGCCTCCTGTTTTTTGTTTCTCAGACCTTTCATGATCATCGCAATTTGCTTCGCGTCATCCGCTGAGGAAAGTACCAATATCAACTTTATGCTAGCTCGGCTATACCCTCTATACTCACACCATCGAGAGCATTGACATCCAATATTGGCCGATCTAAGCTGATTATCATGGAGAAACCAAACAAGTTGGCGGACCTGAAGCTGGTCAACAAATACTATCCCCCTGTTGGCGTCGCGAACTTCTCCTACCCAAGCCCGCCACCGGATTCATCAATGTCTCGATGCGACCGCCCAGTGGGTCGCTCATCCGTGGGATCAGACGCCTCGGTCCCTGACATGGTGGATGATCGGGAGTCTGTTATTTCCACGGATGAGGATGACAAGAGCTTCTATCACGTCTCTGGCGCCGAGCTCTGGGACAAGTTCTGGGAGGATCCCTTCTGGGAGGCAAACGCAGAGGAGGCGGAGCAGGAGGCGGACGGTATCACTCAGAGGATACTCAACAGAAATGCTGGCTATCCGGCCCTGATACCGTCACCAGATGAACATCTCCCAAAGCACCAGTACTTCCAACGGAGCGAAGCGTCACCCACGTGGCCCATCGCCGCAACCGATTTCCCGGCTTCATCAAGACCAGTCACACCCAAAGTCAGCTACTCCCTCTTCCCACGGCAGACACCAACACCCCCAAGGATTCTGAATATCTCAGCACGTCGGCCGGCTATCACACCACGCTCGACGTCCCTGTGGGGGAACCCCGCATACAACGACTCCACTACGTCTCTGAACTCACTAGGGAGGTCATCTAGGGTGAGGAAGACCCGCTCGGATGTGCCACTGGCCCAAGGCAGATCATCATGGACGACTTCGTCTGCCAACCTTCCCGTCATCTCCATCCCGCCACCACCACCCTTAGACAACCCCACTAAGAGAGACTCAAGTCAGTCCATCAACCCCAAGCAACGCTTCCCCGTCAGACCAACCCGGACGCGTTCGGACACACTCGCCTCTCAACTATCAGTCACCTCAGCACCCCGCTCACCCACCATCGACGTCTCCACCAAAGACATCATATCCAACCCCCAACCCCTCTTGCCAGCTCCACCGCGCCCGCCACGCCCCTTCAGCAACGAGCGCCACTCCCAGCCCGAAGCACGCAAATTGCCCCCACCCCTCCAACTCCACCGGTGCACCACCGAGAGCGACCTCCCAGCATCCTCCTCCTCCACCCCTTCCTTCTCCCTGTCGTCCTCCTCCCACCACCACCACGCAACCACCCACGTCTACGCACACACCAACCCGTGCACCCCGACCATGCCCTCGCATCCACTCCCACCTCCGGAGCAGCAGCCGGTGTCCTTCTTCGACGTGGACTCGTCGGACTCCGAGTCGGAAGCGGAAGGCGGGGGCAAGAGCTTCGCGCGCCGCTTTGCGCGCAGCTTCACGTCGCAGGTGCGGGCAAAGAGTGCCAGCGCGGCGCCGCGGTCGAGGAAGGGCGCGGAGGTTGTGCGGGCGCAATTGCGGAGGGTGAGGGCAGAGACCGTGGGCTCGCCGGGGGAAGACGCGGAGAGGGAGGGGGAGGCTGGGGTTGGGGACGGGAGTGGGAAGAGTGAGGGGCTGGCGAGGCCGCCCATGTTGAGGAAGCAGAGGAGTGAGGTGTTTGGGAAGATATTTTGGGGTCGGCGGTGATGCCCAGCTGGGTGGTGGGTGTATGTACCGATGTACTGCCTTGACTCGCGTGTTGATATGAGAAACAGTGGCTTGTACTTACAGCGATATTGTTATTGGGTTGGTACGGATCTTGCGTTTTCGTGGCGAAGGTATTCTGGTATTGGTACGAACGGAGTTGAGTGCGTCAGGAAAACAAAATGGGTATCAAAAGTTGAGCTGCTTTGTGCGATTGGAGGTGGAGTCAAGAAGTCACAAGACTAAGTACATCGGTCCTTCATATCTGTGTGTCCATACATCACTTTGAGTTATTTGGTATTATCACTTGAAATAACAATCTTGAATCATCTGCTCTAGAACGGAAGCGTCCTCTTCCACAGTCGGTGAGGCGAGGCATGTGTGACTTGCGGGCAACGTGACTTACTTACCTGTCTAGCTAACACAGATTTCGTGTCTTTAAAAGTGCCTCCTCTCAAACTTCCACTCGCAGTCCTTCCTGCTTACTTCATAATATTCGGTCAGACCCAGAGCAGCACATCCTTAAGAGCCAACTCCGAACAGCCTCAGACTCTTAATCGAGCAGCATTTCACACCCACGTCCCTTAGCCACAACTCCATCTAGACTGACCTGTCTGCTACCAAGGCAAGTACCTGCATCATGGGTTCTTCCAGGTATCCCAAATCCAGCGCAGCGCCCGAGCGAAGCACGCCTCGCAAATCCAAGTCCACACACAAATCCCCCAGTCGCAAAGAAAACCACCGAGCCAAGTCCCCACGCAGATCCCGCCATCACGGCCCACGGGAAGAAGATCCAGGCTACGAACTCGTTCCCTACGATGAGTCCCGATCCCGAAACAAGCGGCCTTACGACCAAGACGAGGACTGTTACTGCGATCCGCGACATCCAGCACGTCCGGAACCAGCATATTACTCTGCCGTCAACCCCTACCACGATCCGACGCGAGAACAGGCAGATGAGGAGCCCAGGCCGTATACTTACAAGGCCTACGACAGCAAGAGGAGTAAGAAAGAACAGTATGAATATGATGATGACAAACCGCTCTCGCGCCGGCGCGTGTTTCTCGCTGGTCTTGGACAGGTGTGTACTGCTTGGTCTCAGCCCTGTAGCTCTTGATGCGCGTCACCCAGCGCAGTGATGGACATTCCACTAAGTTGTGCACGACGTCTTCCAGTTTTTGTTCACCTTCGCCGGACCTGCGATCTTGCCTTGCATCATATCCGCCGGTAAAATGAGTTCCCCCGTGCTCGGTCTTCCGCTGTGGGATACCTCTGGCGAAGGCGGCCAGCCTGGATTCACGCTGTATGTTGTCTGCATCTGGGGGTGGTTCGCAGCGGTTTTTGCCACCAGCCGAGTCTGCTTCGTTTACGAGTTTGAGCTGCTGGATAAGTTTGATGAAAAGGATTTCCGGTCATGGGGAAGCCACTGGGTCAACCTCGGGGCCGGCGTTGCGCTTGACTTGTGCAGCTTGGTGGTGGCAGGAGTAAGTTGCCCTCATCACATTTTGTCTTCCTGATGCTATATCAACCTTGCTGACAATGACACACACGCCGAAAAAAATATAGTACCTTATGTACGCACAAACCCGTCAGGGGCAATGTTTCGTGCCCGCGTCGAACATCAGCCAATTCCAAGGCTGTGGTCTACTTCTGGCAACCTGGTTCTTCATGATCATCGCCGTTGCTTTCAGCGCATTACGCTTCAGATTTCAGTCCCAGCGTATCCGACAATGGAAAAGCGTTCTGGATCGATGCGAGGTGACGGGAGGAGGTGCTTAGGGCCGTAAGACATGCATCACAGGCCCTGGCCGTGGGCAACTGGGTATGCTCATGTACGGACGTCACGAGGAGCATATCGAAAGCTCTGTGCTTTTTATCCTGTCTTTGAAACAGGAGATTTGGCTTGACTTATTTGCGGTGGTTTCTCTGTTGTGCTGGGGGAGGTGGCAGTGCAGGCACTGATCAAGTGAGATCGCCGGAGCCAGAGCCAGAGCCAGAGGACGGTTGATATTTTGACAGACACCCCCATTTCATGTGTTTCGTCCATTCCAGAAAGTGTTGTACTGGATATTCCAATACATTTGGTATCACACCTTCGTGAGGACCACGTCCAGATTCTCAGTCGGGACTGCCGCCACCCACTCCTTTCTGCTGGGCAGTTCCACGGGGATGAACACTGGCCCAAGCTGCCGCATAGATGCTGCCAACTGTGAAGCTTCATGAAATAGCATCGAGATACCAGGCGTCTCGATGTTAAAGTGTTTGAGCATCTGCGAGACCGACATGTATAGTTCGTAATAAGAGAAGCTGGGTGGTTCAGAGGTTAGTGGCTTATTGCTGGAACCATCGTGAAGTCCAAGTAGTCAAGCAGCCTGGGTGAAAGTATGGGCTTACTGTGCGCCAATGCAGACATTTGCTCCCTTCGAAAAAGGGATGTAGTATTTGTCTCGTAACGGCTGGTCCTCGCTGAGAGCCGTGCCATCAGCTGTCAACCATCGATATGGATCATACTTCGTCGGGTTCGGAAATGCATGCTCGTCCCGTAAGTACCAGATAGGCGAGGACGTCACAGTAGTCTATCAAAATGCTGTCAGTCAAGCTTCGAACGATTTCATCATGTCAAGTTGAGCGTCGACTTACCCCTCCTGGTAGATATTTGCCATCTAGCCATACGCCTCCCCCAGGAACAATCCGAGGCAACATGGCAGCAGCGGCGCCCGCCCATCTGATTCCTTCCTTGACGCAGGCCTTTAGCTTTGGAATGGACTCCAGGCTGGTCATGTCTGTCGGAAATCCCAAACTCGCGAGCTCGCAGCGGAGTGTTGCTTGCAATATCGGATTTTGCGCGAGCGCGTAGAGAATGTGCGCTAATGTCGCGGACGTGGTATCTGTCCCGGGGCCGATGTTCTCACGGGCTTCGCAAAGCGCAGTCTGCGGATGCAATCCGGATTTGAGAAGAGTCTGGATGAGATTTGGTGACCATAGGGGCTGCTTGGGCCGTTCCGGAGATATGGCCCTAGCGAGGCCGTCATCTGCCCACTGTTCCCATTCTTGCATGGAGGTGGTGTAGGAAGTCTGCCAGCCAATTAGTTGGAAGAAGGTGTGTTCCAGACGTCCCAGTGCTTCTACGAGTCTTGGGAAAGACACTAGCTAGAGTTCCTGTCAGCTGCAATCCGGATACAGTGTTGAGATCGACTTGCCACCGGCATCCACTTTGCCTTTGCGTCGTTGTTCGTCACCATCTTGAGTGATCGACCCACGGACCAGGCATGTACTGCTCCTATTCGGATACCGAAGCTGAAGCGGGCTTGAAATCGTGGTTTAGTAACTCTGCGAGCACCGAAACCTTGAGCATTCCTTTCAACTCACATATGATGTCTGCCTCAAGGGCCCTGCAAGCAGCCACCAGCTCCACACAAGCACCAGTCTTCGTCTTGAGGGCGTTGACAAAATTCTCAACCTCCTCAAACATCAAGTCATGCAAGTTATCCATCTTGGATCTGTTGTAAACCTGCCCCATGAGTCTGCGGCGCCGCGCATGGTCATCTTTGTCGCTGTAAACTGTCAGAGGGCCATCGCCTGTACCAGTAGATGACATCTGGATATATAAACAGTCATATACTTCTTCAAGACGAAACTTACGTTATTGAGAAAAGTGCTGGGTGTCCTCCTTGCACGAATTCGCCATACGTCCGCGGGTCTTTGACGAAAGGGCTCCCGGCCTTGTGTATCACATCGTAAAGATCTAGCGAGTAGAACGACACCTCATTTGGTCCAATTCGCACGAGAGAACCTGGTAAAGAATTAGAAGGGATATTCAGACAGCGGAAAAGACACGTTGTACCGTGATTTGCGTGCAGTTTAGGCAGTGCCAGTGTCACGTTCCCGGTGTATTCCTGTGGGAAAGCCCAAAGCAGTCGTGAGAGGGGAGCTAATGGATGAGCATTGGGAATCGCAGATAACGAGGAATTGTATGCCTGCTTCAATAGCTTGTGAAGCTGCTATGTTTTCAGTACGGTACAACAGGCAGAAACGAAAAACCGATTCGACTGACCCGCAAGAGGAGGAAGATGGCTGCTGAGGCAGTGATCAAGATGAGCGGCAATTTGCCTATCGCGGTCGTCATCTTGAAAGCAATGCTAGATCTTGGAATCCTCTGAAGGAGACTCAAAGTCAACGACAACTTGGCGATCCAATTTTTGAGTGGCCGGTCCTCATTGTGGATTCTCAACACCTGTGGACAAGTATCTAGACGCCCCCTTCTTACTTGACCCTCCTCGCTTGGAAACCTTGACGCTGATAAGTACCTCCGTGAGGATCAAGTGCAGAATATGCCTGTCATGGTGTGATATTCCGTATAATTGTGTCAAAGGAAGTCTCCATAAAAAATGTCCATTTGAGTGCTAGCCGAATTGGAGCTGACCGGGCTCAACGGCCGAGATTGTTCATTGCGGGCCTGCAGTGGCCTGCTGATATCCAAAAAAGACAATGACTTCACGGTCTTCTATATCATGAAATACGACAATAACGAGCGCTTAACTTCTGTCATGGCTGTACTCCAGGCAGGGGCTCGAACTTGGAACCTTTGAATTCTTCCAGGTTCGTCACTCTTGAAAGTGCCCAGATGAATTGTTTGAAACAACAGTTGTGTGGGGTCGTTCCTCGAGACTGGCGAGCATCTAGATGTTACTCCGGAATGGCATGCAGTAGTCTGTGCCCTCGTGCAAAAGTGGGTCACAGTAAAGACCAATAGACCAGAGCGCGTATATAATAGCACCATGCTCGTGAGTAAGCCATCCAATGTGGCTTGGATGGCGTGCTCCGAGGATGGGCAATGTCGCACAAGATAAGAGTTTCACGATGCGCATGCATGTGGCATGCCTGGTGCTGCATGAGGGGCTTCACTGATCCGACTGCTTTGACTGTACACTTCTTACGAGGCTTTCGGTGACTTGGCAACTTCAGAGGAAGCTTTGAGTCCCAACAATGTCTCATAGTACCGCAACGCTCGGAACTCGGGATGGTGTGAAGGACATGAAGTCAACGAGGGCTTTGGACGCCGGTGACAGCACGGCCTTGGACGACGACCACGTTCTGGTATGGTTTTCTTCCTCGAACCCTCCTGGAATATACTCATCCGGGATTTTTTTTTCAAGCTTTTCAAGGACTAATGAATGATCCAGGAAAATCTTGGATACGAACCGGTAAGAACTCACAGCCCATGCAGGAAGCCGCCTGGGCAGTGGACCGTTTTTCTGATGTTCCACTTGGACTTTGATCTAGGTCCTCCATCGTACTTACAATCAGTTTCACAACTTCTCGACCACCTTCGGTAAGAATTTTGAACGCCGACCTTTGTGGTTCCCACCTGGGCAGGTTACTGACAATTCACGCAGCCGCTCTGTACTTCATCGGCGGTGTTAGGGTGACCTTCTCGACTGGCATCGCAGCTGGAGGTAACTTGGCATACTGGATCACTTTCCTGATTTCATGTGTCTTCACATTCATCACGGCTGCAGTCATTGCCGAGATATGCTCCTCTCTGCCACTTGCTGGCTCAATTTACCTGTGGGCCGCTGAGTCCGGAGGGCCTAAATATGGCAGGCTGTTCGGCTTCGTCGTCGCGTGGTGGAGCACAACGGCGTGGACAACCTTTTGTGCTAGTAACACGCAGGCAGCTGTCAACTATATGCTTTCGGTGAGGAATCTTCTGAGATCCTCGTATTAGTTCTTGGCTCACAAGCTCTTACTGTAGGAAATTGTCGTCTTCGATCTGGACTTCCCTTCAGATACAAGCAGCATCAAATTCCGTGCCGTCCAGTGGATATGCACTGAAGTTCTGTTGGCACTTGCTTGTATCGTGAATCTTTTGCCTCGTGAGTGGACTGAACGGAAATGCTGCATTAATCACTCACCTAACGAGCGCAGCTCGATACTTCCGATGGGTATTCTCCGCTTCCTCAGGACTTGTCCTGGTCGACTTCCTACTCAACATGATCTGGCTACCAATAGGAACGAGCCAGACGTATGGATTCCGAACTGCCCAGGAAGCATTCTTGACGACCTACAACGGAACTGGGGCGTCGCCGGTGTGGAACGTGTGTCTTTCGTTCCTGGCCACCGCAGGGATCCTGATCGGCTTCGATGCCTCTGGCCATGTTGCTGAAGAGACGAAGAACGCACCCATCGCTGCTGCAAGAGGCATCTTTTGGAGTACAATTACCAGTGGTTTTGGAGGCTTTATCTGTGTTATCTTGTTTCTCTTCTGCGTCGTAAGTCTTCTAATGCCGATGAACGTTCCGGACTCGCATGGGAGCTAACTCGAATGCCCACAAACCAGCCTGATGCCGACACCCTCTTTTCGTTTGGAGGAGTTCAACCATTCGTCCCTCTTTACGCCGTCATTCTTGGCAAAGGCGGGCATATCTTCATGAATATTGTGAATGTTTCGTGCTTGTGGTTTGTGAGTACTCTTTGACCTCAACGATCTGAGCCTTGACCATCAATGCACTGACGCACGTGGCAGAACACAGCCATCGCAGTCCTCGCCGCATCGCGACTTGTCTTCGCCGTGGCCCGGGACGGTGTCCTGCCTTTCTCTGGATGGGTGGCAGAAGTTGTCAACGGGCAGCCCAAGCATGCTGTGATCGTCGTATGGGTGGTCGCGGCCATCATCACCTGCACCATTCTCCCCTCCAGCGTCGCCTTCACCTCGCTGGTCTCCGCGGCTGGCGTGCCATCATCGGCAGCCTATGGCTTGATTTGTTTTGGCAGGGTTTTTATTACACCGAATAAGTTTCCTGAGCCTAGATGGAGCTTAGGGAAGCTCAGCCGCCCATTCCAGGTTATCGGGATTTTCTGGAACGCTTGGGTTGTCGCTGTGTTGTTCTCACCATACGAATTTCCTGTGACGGGAGCAACATTGAATTGTAAGTTTCGACCTGCCGTGAAGTTAATGCGAAAAAGGGTACGTGTGGCTGGCTGATATGATCTTGAAGATGCTCCTATCATCATGGCTATCGTCACAATATTCGCCCTCATCTCTTGGTACGTGATACCGGCTGAGAGGTGGCTGCCAAGTGCACGAATCCAGGCAGTTCTGGAAGCACCGACAAGCGTGCAGCACGCTCGCAATAGCCAGCACTGAATGTGCCGCTCTGAGACTTTGGGATGAGTTGTGAGTAGGAAGACTGACCCCGGACGGTACCCAGCGGACCATCAACGGGGATTTAGTACCTACTTAGGTGGTAGACGTGAACGAGATGAGCCATACACGGTCGTTCTATCGTCCATCATTGAGTTCCAAACTGCCAACATGAGAAGTATTTCCGCAGCCCCGGCGATAATGCAGTCCGTGAAGTCACGCTCAACTCTCAGGACGCACTTTCTGGTCCACAGTGCTTGATCTATAGGCGATATGCACTGCCTCTGCAACGAGTCACTGACAGTAGAAGGTAACCAAGTTCCAAGTATATGAAGTCCTCCCCAGGGTTCGTGTCTGAACGTGTGCAAAGACGGAGTCAGACAGAACCTCGCGATGCAGTATGGCTTCGTCACGGACTGACTTGCCACTGCAACGAGGCAGGTGTGATGCAGATATCCATCATTGTGTCTACCACAGCCAATTGTAATCCTTGGTCACTCGCATTGCGTGGCTGCATGAGCTGGTGCAGCCACCATTGCGAAAGAGGCAGTGCAGCTGACACCAGTCTGCCTTGCTTGTCTTTCCGCTGCTTTAAATACGTGATCCCCTCCCCTCTTCTTCCCGTCAGCCCATTTAAGCACTCATGGTTACGGCCCTTACAAGAACCTATCCACAAAACCCTCGACCATGGACCCGGTCACCGCTTTTGGGCTGGCGGCGGGCATACTACAGTTTGTTCAATTCTCTAGCAGTCTTTTCAAAAGCTCAATTCAAATTTACCAGGCTTCTAAGCCTACCTCTTCGGCGAGCGACAGCCTAGAATTGGGCGCTGTATGTGACAGGCTAAGCAGTCTCAGCGCCGCACTCTGCATGCACCCACAGGCTCCACAGCAACCTTCCCAGAACGAAAAGTTCCTCTGGGACTTGGCCGAATCATGTCGGAAAGATTGTGAAGAATTACTTAAGAAGGTTCTGGAACTCAGGGCCGGCGGTCGCCGGGAGAGAATCTGGAAATGCTTTCGGGACGCACTCAAGGACAGCTTTGGCGGAAATCCTCGCTCCTTCAGCCAGCTGCAAGGAAGAATTAGGGCGCATGAGTCATCATTACAGCTTCCTATGTGTGCAGCCATCATGTAAGTGGTCGAATCCTAGTCTTGCGTTGATATTGTCCTGCGATACTAAAGATTTGACTAGTGAGAGCGGAAGGAGGCTGCAAGATACCTTGGATCGATTCCAGAGAGACCACGCGTCCTCAGCTTTGACTCAAGATGGAAGACTACGAGGAATAGAGACGAAGATCACTCACATATTGGACGAACTCCATCGTTCCCATGCTTCGTCCCAAACAGCTTCGGGCACAAATCCCGAGATGGAGCAACTTGTGGCACAATTGCGAACGCTTTCAATAGAGAGCTTGGATCTCGAGAAGACTCAGCGGATTTTTGCTTCTCTCGATTATGAGAAGCGCCCTGTACGACACGAGAACATTGCAGATGCACACAAAGACACCTTTGAGTGGGCCCTGAAACGCCCGTCTACACAAGATTCGACACAAGCTGCCGACCGCAACACTGGTCAAGGGAACATACTCAAATGGCTAGAGTGTGGAGACGGCTTGTTTTGGGTGTCTGGGAAGCCAGGATCCGGCAAGTCTACCTTCATGAAGTTTCTGGCCGACCACCACGCGACGCAAACGGCGTTGGCCTCATGGGCCGGGCATCAACCTCTCGTCATCGCCAGCCATTACTTCTGGATCTCTGGCACAGAAATGCAGAAGTCTGAACGAGGGCTACTCCAGTCTCTTCTTCTGCAGATCTTTGAGCAAGCCCCGCAGATAGTTCCAGAGATTTGCAAGGAGCAGTGGGGCGATCCTGTGGCGTCTCAGATCCAAGATCGTTCTGGAAAGGGTCGCACAAAACCTTGGTCCGTGACTGAGCTTCGTCATTGTCTCCAGAGAATTTCAAAGCAACAAAATGGCCGGTTTTGTATCTTCATTGACGGTCTGGACGAGCTTGGGGGCGAGCATGATGAGCATTTGGACATGGCCGTCTACTTGACAGGCCTCTCCTCCCCGAGCATCAAACTTTGCGTGTCAAGTCGACCCTGGAACGAGTTTGAACAGGCATTTGGCGATTCACCTTCGAACAAGATCTACATGCAAGAGCTCACGCGAGTTGATATACTGGGCTTCACGCGTAGCCGATTGAGCACGCACCCACGCTGGGCGCGGTCGGTGCCTCAAGACAAAGGGGAAGAGTTGGTTCAGAGCATAGTGACTCGTGCTCAGGGCGTCTTCCTTTGGGTGTCTTTGGTCGTTAAGCTTCTTAGAAAGGAGCTCACTCATGGGGACACCGTCCAGCAACTGCAAGCAACTCTCAGCATCCTGCCGCCCGACTTGGAGCCTTTCTACCAACATATGCTAGACAGCGTCGAACCTGTCTATCACGAGAAGATGTCTGCAATACTTCGTTTGGTCCTATACCCTTGGGACGCTCTCGACTTCAGAATCTATCATTTCCTCGAGATGGAATTTGAAGACGTTGACTACGCCTTGAAACTGCGGCCTGAGAAAGTGGACGGCGACTGGTGCAACCGTGTTCGTTTGCGAGTGTCCGCGCGTCTCTATGCGCTTTGCAAAGGCCTCGTGGAAGTTGGGAAAAATGACACTGTGGGGTTCATCCATCGTACAGTGGACGATTGGCTACACACTGAATCAATGCCGAAGTATTTGAGCCAGAAGAGCAGGCCAGGTTCCAACACAACCCTGTCGTTCCTACGCTCCTTGCTTGCGTGGTTCAAACACCCTTTGTCTCCTGCAGAGGTTTGGAATCCGATTGTGCACCTCAAGTACGTCTCTGATAGAATATCACGCCTGAAAGACCAGGAATCTTCCCAAATCAGCCATATCTACCGAATACTGGACGCCTTCATCCCAGCCACCGCCACGCTGGCTGCTATGGGAATGATACCGATCGATGTCAACCATCTTCGTCATCAATCGTCGCGGAATACACACGAGGAGCTCACGTGTGATGATCTTCTCGTTCCAGCCTCGGTTCTAATGCAGGTCAATTTCATCTTCAACTCATTCTGGGACTACTTGCAAAGTAAAGTCGAGAGAAATCCGGAATTCTTACGCCCTTTCGTTCAACAGGCTGGATACATTGCTGAATTTCCTACCATTGTTGACCTATACGTGAATTATCTTGGAGGGGGTATTTCAGGTGGAACAACCAGCGACCGCGAGAAAGCCGTCCGTTCCACGTTCACCACGTACCTACTGGGCGCCTTCATTCAATGCGTCAATCTCCCATCATGTAAAAGGCAGGAATCAATGCTGGGACGGACAAACGATTTCGACAAAACATGGTTTATTATCGGGACACTCCTTAGCGTCGTTAGCGCCGTTCCAGACACAATCACTATACCGACGGCCACCACCTCCAAGTCCGAAATGCAGGCGTGGGCAGGGCTCCTATTTTTGCCATTCACCGAGCACCTAGATCTCATGGAGTCATCGTTTATTTGGAAAGCTAAATTACTTCCAAAAGTCTGGATGGCAATTCTACCTGAGAACGAGAATCAGTGTGACGGCCACCTGATGCTCCTACAGTACGAGCCTGGCTTCACCATTTGGGACCTACTCTGTGAACAAGTGGCAGAACTGGAACCCGAACATGTTGTTGTCATTAGTTCTGACATTATAGGGAGTCCTGCACAGGAAATGCTGGTTCATTATTTGATCGAAATATTCTCAGGGACACAGCTACCGTGGAAGAAGCTGAAGTCTGCAATAAAGACGGGCTTCCTGGACGCCTCTGCGGCAAGGCTGACGGAACTTATGGGAGAACTTGGCCTGGGGAATGACGACGAGGTTGAGCACACGAACGGAGAGAGCGATGACGGGGGTCAGATGGAGTACGGAGTCAACAAGAAGTCAATAGAGGGTTCCGGCATGTACTTGACAGTCAACGCACCCCTGCGGCTAGGGGAGCCGTCTGGGACGCAGAAACGGCCATCAGAAGAGCCTGAGGCGGAGATGGAGGCACCGAAGAAGCGGACACGAATAGCTGTGAATGATTTACTGTGTGGGTAGACTCTCGGGCAGGGTTTGGAGATGGGATGCATCAGCAGACAGTAAACACAATAGAGGAACCATCAGGCAGACAGTTCCCCTCTCCCTGAAGCCCAGCAACACACAAAAGGGTTATAGGCCTGAAAAGCACTGAAGTCAATTGGTGAGGGTTCAGTCAAGAACTCATCAAGTTGAATCAAGAACTCAAGAGGCAACCACAGTGACCTCGCCACCAGCAAGACCATCTGCACTAGCCCTGACGACAAACTCCCCGGCTCCGGTCCCCTTCACAATAGCCAAGGCATACCCATTGAACGCTTTGCGCACCGGGCTCGGGAAGACCGTCAAGTCGGTCGGGTCGCCATTGTCCGTCGCCACGATCTCACCGGCGCCCTCCACTGAGAACGTGATCTCGTTCGCCGCAAACGGCACCCGATCACCGGCCTCGTCCACGACCGCGATCGAAACAAACGCCAGATCATACCCGTCCCCAGCAATCTCCGCACGATCCGCCGTGATGTTCAGCGCCGTCGGCGCGCCCACCGTCCGGACCTCCTCCTCCGCCCACACCTGCCCGTCCTTGTACGTCACCGCGCGCAAGCTCCCAGGCGCGTACGTGACATTGTCCCACCGGAAGCGGTACTCGCCCTCCGCCTTTGCGAGCCTGCCCGCCGAGTTCCCGTTCACAAACAGCTCGGCCTCGTCCGCAGCCGAAAACACATGCACCGGCGTGACCAGGCCCTCGCGCTGGCCGTCCCAGCTCCAGTGCGGGACGATGTGCGCGCTGGCGACGTCCGGCGCCCACCGCGCCTGGTACAGCCACCAGCGGTCCTTCTTGAACCCGGCGAGGTCGATGATGCCAAAGTACGAGCTGCGCGCCGTGAACCCCTCGTCGTACGGCGTCGGCTCGCCGATGTAGTCCCACCCGGTCCACACGAACTCGCCCGCCGCGAACGGCTGGTACGCGTCCTGCTGGCGGAAGACCTTGTCGGCCGACGACCCCCACGACGGCCCGTACAGCTCGTACGCGCTGACGAACTGCGCGCTGCTGTTGCCGCCGCGCCCGTCGGCCACGATCGCGGACTGGTTGCCGACGACGGGGAAGAGGAAGGTCTCGCGCGAGCTGAGCGAGGACGCGCTCTCGCTGGTCCAGAGCAGCTTGTCCGGGTAGGCGGCGTGGTAGGCCGGGAAGCTGCCGCTGTAGCTGTCGCCGCGGCCCTCGCCCTGGTAGTTGAGGCTGATGAGGTCGAGGACGCTAGCCAGGGCGGAGGTGGGCCCGGCGTTGTTGAGTGCGGAGGTGATGGGCCGCGTTCCGTCTTCCGAGTCCGCGATGTCCTTGAGGATCTGGCCGGTGGCGCCGCCTTCTGCGGTGGACTGCTCGGGGATCTCGTTGCCGATGCTCCACGCGATGACCGAAGGATGGTTAATGTCGCGGCGGACAAAGGAGCGGAGATCGGCCTCGGACCAATCTGGGAAAAGGAGGGAGTAATCTTCCTCGACCTTTGCGTTGTTCCAGACATCGAAAGCTTCGTTGACTACGAGGAAGCCCATGCTGTCGGCTAAATCGAGCAGCTCGGGCGCAGGTGGGTTGTGTGACATGCGTAGGGCGTTGGAGCCCAGGTCGCGCAAATACTCGAGCTGGCGCTCGGCGGCGCGGTAGTTGAAGGCAGCACCCAGAGCGCCCAGGTCGTGGTGGTTGTTCGTGCCCTTGACATAGACTCGCTCGCCGTTGACGTAGAGGCCGTCTCCGGTGTACTCTACGGATCGGATGCCGAACTTGGTTTCATATGTGTCTAGAACAGAGTCTCCTGACGACACTGTGGTGACAGCAACATATTGGTTTGGTGCTGCAGGAAGCACACTCCACAGTTGTGGATTCGTGATGGTGACTGAACCATTGACGGTTGCCCTGCCTTGCGCATCAACATCTACTGAGGCCGTGGAGAAGGTAGCCACCACGTCGTCGGATCCCAAAAGATGCACTTCAGTTGCCACATCGACAGTCTGTGCTTCGTCCAGCTTGTTTTCCACCGTCACGGCCAGATCCACCGTGGCAGCGTCCGCAGAGACACTGGGCGTCGTGACCTTGGTGCCCGACTGCGCAACGTGCACCTTGGCCGTCTTGACAATCCACACGTTGCGGTAAATGCCCGCGCCGGGGTACCACCGCGACGCCTCCTTCGCGTTCTCCAGGCGCACAGCCAGGATGTTGTCTTCCCCAGCGCGGACGTAGCGGGTCAAGTCCACCCGGAACGATGCGTAGCCATATGGCCAGCCCCCGGCCAGCTCCCCATTGATCCACACAGCCGCGTGCGACTGCGCGCCGTCGATGTCCAAGAAGATGGACTTGGTCCCGTCCACGTCGGCCTCCGAGAAGGCGAGGGTTCGGCGGTACCAGCCCACTCCGTTGGACGGCAGACGACCCATGCCGCCGCTGATGCCGTCGGCGAGGAAAGGTCCCTTTACAGCCCAGTCGTGAGGGACGCTGAGCTGCTCCCACGACGAGTCATCGAAGGACGGCTGGACGTAAATCACATCGGCTCCGGGAGCTGTGCTGTTCGTCGGGGCCGGGTACTGTGTGCCGACCATGAATTCGTTTGCTTGTGGCAGGATCCATGGCTTGAGAGAGCCTTCGTAAGAAAGACCGTCGGGACTGTCCTCGAACCGTTGGAACCTCCAGGCGCTGTTGATGCTGGTCCGCTCACGAGCTGCTGATGCCAAGGCTCTAGTGTTGGGCTGCGCAGGGTGAGCGCTGACTGGAAGGTATGGCGGAAAGACAGCGGATGCCGTCCAGAGAAGCCCGCAGGCGTTACTTGCGGCCCGAAGAACTGAATGCATAGTGGATTGTGGCACCTGAGAATTGCGACACTGCATGCAGGCAGCTACTCGCCAGTATGATCATCCATCTTTCACTTGCCTCCATGAATTCGAAGGATTTGTCGTCTGTTATATGAGTGCACGACTACGGCCTGGCATAGTGGTGCAATTAGCCGCTCGCGGTAACTATCTACCGAGATGCTGCTGCTGTGAGGGGGTTGACGTCGTATTGAGGCCCCACAGATGAGTCCGCATGAGCATCCGGAGGTCTATGTAGGGAAGGTAAGAGGCACGCTGTTGGAACGCGTACTTTAGGCTTCTTGGGCCGGTCTGGGCTTAATATCGACTGACATTCAGGACCGTGGGTGAGTAGTACTGATGAGCTAATGTTGTTGTTCGGAGGAGAAACTGTTTCAAACAAGTCAACCCACCGCGAGCGAACCTGGGAAGTTGTTAGCCATTTCAGCACAACTCACAAGCCAAGTATTTCAACGCCAAGCGGCTTGCAAGTCACAACTCAGCGACCAATGTATGATTTTTTTTTTTTTTTTTTTTTTTTTTTTTTTTTTTTTTTTTTTTGGAAAAATTTCCCCCCCCAAACCCCCCCCTCCTTTAAAAAGCCGGGGCTGGGCGCCCCCCGGAAAACAAACAAGCCCGAAACCCGGCCCCGGGCGGGGGG